>JAWPHD010005962.1:0-152920 GCA_037043455.1 Cyrtodaria siliqua
CACTCCCTCCTCTCCCCCCCGCTCCCCACCACACCACCCCCACTTGAATTTTTTTTTTTTTTTACATATTTCTGTCTTGCTTTTGTCAATTCTTACACATATATGTTCCCCCCCCCCCCCCCCCCCCCCCCCCCCCCCCCCCCCCCCCCCCCCCCCCCACACACACACACACACACACCACCACACACACACACCACACCCCGCCCCACTTGAATTATTATTTTTTTTTTTTTACATATTTCTTTGTTGTTTTAGTCAATTCTTACACATGTTGCCCTCCCCAACCCACGCCTCAAACTCGATTTTTTAATTAATTTTTTTCTTCATATTTTTGTGTTGTTTTGGTGAATTATTACATAGCTTCTTTACACATATATGTTGCCCTCACCACCCCAACTCCTCCCACCATCCAAACTCCCCCCACCATCCACCCCCACCTCTCTCTAACCCCCACCCCGCACCCCACTCAAAAATCGATTTAGTTTTATTTTTTTTACATATTTCTTTGTAGTTTTGGTCAATTCTTACACATAGTTATGTTGTGCTCCCAACCCCACCCCACATTGTTGTAGCCTTGTTTTCTGATGGTATATACTAGCTATAAATTTATTATTCTCCGAAAAATCGAATAGTCGAGCTGCGCTGTTCTCCGACAGCTCTTGTATTATATGGAGGAAATAAATTTTATTACTATTTATTGAAATTATTTGAAGTAGCAAGTTATTGTCAATTTGTTTTTATATAAATGCTATGCTACTTCATTCTTAATAAAACATGACACCCGTAGATTAAAATATTCCTTATATGCAGTCTGCGAAATTAACTTTTAGACTTGGTTGTCCTTCGGGCAACCATTTCATCAAAAACTGGTTGCCCGAAAGGAAATGTGGTTGCCCGAAATGTTTCTTTTAAAAACTAAAGGCTTTATTACTCTAATGATATATGTAAACAAAGCAAAACATGTCTTCACACTATTTATTCATTTTTTATTCTTTTGTATACAAAGAAATAACATTGTCTATGTCTTTTTCTGAAAAGTCACAGTCATCATCGATTTTTGACTGTTTATGCTTTTTTATAGTGTCAATACACCCCTTTACAAAGGAACCGTCATTGTCTAATCTGGATTCTGTGCACCAAGTGCACTGCATTTTACCATCGTTCGGTACATTTAAGTCACTCTCGACCAACTTGCCAAAAAGAAACAAAATTTCTGTCTCTGTTGGCTTTGTAACGCTTACTTGACTATTGTTTGGACTCTTTCACTGGTTTATTCACTGGTTTACCAGGAATGGCACCCGTCACGTACCGCAACATTGACATTTTGTGACAACCGGAAACACGTTTTTACCGACGCATGCGCTAAATTAGCATATTGATGATGTTTATTTTATTCTCATTGAATGAAATAATTCACGAACCCGTTGCACTATCAATCGGAACTCTTCGCCAATTTTGGTAAATGTGGATTCCCGAGTGACGGAATGCGACGAGGCAGTTCCGATTGGTTGCTCTATAAAAAATAAAGAATTCGGCAAAATCCGATCAAAAACGAGGTCGTGACCGTGTTGTGACCTTCCATAGAGGGATACAATTAATTGATCAATTCCTCGTAGCGTTTATACCGGTGTCACAGTAATTTTCTCAATGTCAATGAAAAAGCCAAATCGTGTTTCCTGTTCGACTTTTATACTTATTTTGATTGACAAATAGCTTTGCGCTTTCAGAAAGTTTGGTTGTCCGATCGGACAACCAAAGTGGGAACACGTGGTTGTCCTGTTCGTAAATTGGTTGTCCCGGACAACCGCTAATTTCGCAGACTGTATATGTATCTAACATCATGTGCAACATTCCTGGTGCTAAGGTTCTTGGTCCTCTCTCATAACAAGATGTAGCCTTGTATTCCGCTTCTGGCTGAATTAACAAAAAATAATAACAATAAATTCAGATGCTATAATTATATATTTAATACTTCATAAACATTTATATTATATCACTATCAGCTCATCATCAGGGGGTGCTGCAGAGAAGTATGAGAAAACGTCTTTGAAGCACAAGGACAAAATGTTTCATAAGTTCCTGAAGAGAAGGGCTGTCTGTCCAGAACAGTGTATTAGGTAGGTTAGTCTAAAATGGATTAACGGTAAAGTAGTTAGTCTCGGGTCAAGCACTGTGTCGGGTAATTTAGTCTGAAACTGGATTTGATTGGCAGTGTTCGTGATTTCTTTTAGAAAAGTTGAATCCTAGAGATGACTCACCTTACCAAAATATCCAGTTACTAAATTGATATCATTTATTATTAATGAAGATTTAAATTAATAATTTTAATTCTTTTAAAGTTTACAAACCACTTTAAAGATGAATTGCCATCCTTTTTGTAGTATTATCAATTAACAAATTTAACTCTTAAACATCATAAAACATTTCTTGATAGTCCCGGAGAGAAACATATATTAAAACCGTTACTAAGTTGTAAGTAAAAGTAAGTATTATTTGCATGACGTAGATACTACTTTTACCACTGCGTGACTGCACGGGGAAATACGGTAAATTTGAATTGTATAGCTGCAGACCTATTGGCAGATAATTGATAAATACTTTTACCTGTGGATTAATTTACCTGTCATCAAATAAAATCTTATTCTCGCTTTTCACAGATATTACAATGTGTGAATTGTAAATATCTATTGTTGTGTATTGATTTCGATTTAAATAAACATAAACATGTTCATGAAACAAAACATAAGTAAAAAATCAAATAAACTGAACCAATATCCTGGTAAAGAAACCTCTGTAACAAAGTTCAAAACAAAAACTACATAGAGTATACCTTTATGACATTACCAAATCAACCATGAAATTTTGATAGGCTACAGTAGTAGACATCATGTCTGAGGGTTATTATCATTATCTCCCCTTTCAAATCTCGCAAGTGTGAGTCACCCCAGTTCAGCTCTACCCAGTCCACAGTTGAACTGGTATTTATACTGAATGCACCTTAATCGGTAGATTTATCTCTCCTTAACAAACTTTCTGTTCTTAACTCAATGGACATCCAGCCAGTTTTAGAAAAAAGGGATTTTCAAGTTGCAGGATAAATTGGAGACCGCAGATTAATATTGAGATAAGGTAGGTTTAATGCTTAAACTATTTAAGGAAACTATTGCCAAGTTGCACGTATGTATGTACCCTCGATCCTCGTCCCAAACAATATTATTGCAGTATTAGGTATGTTTATGTTATTGCAGTATTAGGTATGTTTATGTTATTGCAGTATTAGGTATGTTTATGTTATTTCAGTATTAGGTATGTTTATGTTATTGCAGTATTAGGTATGTTTATGTTATTGCAGTATTAAGTATGTTTATGTTATTGCAGTATTAGGTATGTTTATTTTATTGCATTATTAGGTATGTTTATGGAGTAAACGTGAACACTGCGGTAGAGTGTTAGGTAAGTCAGTCTGAAACTGGGTCAGTGTTTTAAAATGTGTTTAACATTGTTACATTGTAAGTTAATAAATTTGAAACTGGGTCAAACTTAGGGCTATTGTTATATACCTATGTGCTGATGCGATATGTACCTGAAAATACGCGTATTGTATCGGAAGGCTTCATATCGGCCGTAGCGCGATACGACACAAGTCTTTTCAAAGAAAGTATGCATTACAAAGATACATTTTAATCTTCTTAAAGAGGCTTATCTGATAACAAAAAAGGATTAAGGTGTCAATTGGATTACACTGATATGTTTGTTGTTGTGTACTTCTGCTTTCAGTTCAACATACCCCTCTCTAGGGCGAAATGATATCATGCAGACTGTCTTGCTTTAAGGTTGTTTCATAATTTATTCTTGCCTGAAAGCCTGAAAATATATTACAGACAATCTGGATATGTAGTCAATTCAATGAAGGATCGACTCACTTTTACTGAGTTCTGATACATTTATAAGTAAAGTCTAAAAGAAAAACGTATTCACTGTGTATTTTGGGACAAGATAAATTAAATACAATAATTAGTGTCCCAAATTATATTATTAAAAAAATAAATATTGTTTAGTGTCCCAAAATATATTACAAACTTAAATTGAGGTTAAATTTCCGTGAACATAGTCGGAATCTAGGGGGAATCGTATTCACAATGTTAGCATTGTTCTTGTGTTTGATTTATAGGGCCTAATACAATTAATTAAAAATATTAATTTCAGCCCGACTTTATTTTCAATTTAATCCATCCTTTATATGCTACAGTTATTCCCCGAAAGTTTTCAAACATTATATATTTATAAATTATGAAAAGATCACCCCAAATGTCTTGGGGTTGACAGTCAAATGTGCCCATGTTGACCTTTTTGGTCTTTGTCATGTGTTGAAATTTTCTTGCTGCTTGAAAAGGTCAGTCAGAACATCACGGGTTACGGTTCAAACAAGTTAAAACATGTACCGAGATAGGCCTTTGGTCTTTACTGAGAAATGTTGCAGCTTGATATTATTAAGAAGCACCATTGTGAAAAGTTAATAAAACAGTAGTTACTATAGTTTCCTATAGCTTAGAGCGAGGAATTATAAAAATACAGCTTCTGTTTAACTGAGATGTGACTTAGCCTTGACATGCGTTTGTCCTAGTTTTTGGAGAAAAATTGATGCCGCGAGCTATGGAATAATTAATAACTGTTTATTGAAGGCTTGTGTTTATCCATTGCACTTGAAATTATGAAAGTTTTATAAGGTAACTTGTAAGTTTACTAGCACTTCTATTTATATTTTGTTTTGCGCATGTCCCCTAATTATTACGCACTTCCTGTGTGTGTAATCAAATAACTTCATATTTACCGGATGCATTTTGCAAATTAAATTTTGAGAAATCACATGTCCCATGAATTCTCATTATCTTAAAATTATGGAATTTTTTATGAAATTTGTGATGTGTTCCAAGCTTTATGGACAGGGAAAACGAAAATAATTATATGTTAAAATTCAAGGGTGTCCCAATTATTACAGTGTCCAAACCTATTATGTTGAATAAGGTATTTAACCAGAAAGTTAGTGTTTTTATCTCCTCTTTTATTGTTTCTAAAAAATGTAAGACCCTATTAATTTTGTTGGTGTAAACCGTGCATGCACAGATATCGAGCACCCCGACTTTGACCAAAATCCTTGGAAAAAATATTGTTGTTTTGTATTGTAAGTAGATCTCATATTCTTCGTCACCGACTCAAGCTTATCAAGTAATCATTAACAATCAATGAAAAATAAACAAACTATAATCAATTAATTAAAATCAACAATCTTTACATTTTTGTATACCGATAATCTGTATAGTACTATTGTATAGGTCATTCTGTATACTCCGTCTGCTCTTTAAATTGGCATTGCCCGGGTACTAAAATTCCCAGCCTTGTTCATTTCAAGTTTTCACTGCATGACAACAATATTATTATCATGTTTCTTAATAAATAATCAACAATCACAGGGTGAATCGTAATTTTATTTTGTAATACCCATATTTTATACCGAAAATACGAACAGTCCAACAAGCAGTGTGTTGGGTAGGTTCAGTCAGTCTGTCTGGTGGTTTAAAACTGGGTCAGTGTTGAAGCAGTGTGTCAGGTAGGTCAGTTTGAAACTGGTTCAGTCCAAGCAGTGTGTTTGAATCTGAGTCGGTGTTCAAGAAAATTACGGTAAAGTTGAAACTGGGTCAATGTTCAAGCAGTGTGTTTGGTGAGTTTTAAACAAGCGGTGTTATTGTTTCTCGATATCTAACCTTTTCCTCTCCTGATATTATAGATACCACTGGAATGGGTGTCCTCTGTACATATGCCCACCTCCTGTAGATGTCCCCAACAGGTGTCAGCACTGTCATAGTGATCTTGTGTTTGAACTGCAACTGATGCCCACACTAGTCAACTATCTCAAGTTACCGGACCAACCACGTATGTGTGCAGAATTTTTATAAAGAAAGAAGCTGACTAAATGGTTATGAATGGAGGTTTTAACAAGCTTTTAAATGGTTAAATACATTTTTAGCTGGACTATTCGAAGAATAGGAGAGCTTATGTAATCACCCCGGTATCAGTGTCCCAGTCCACATCGAGCTCTGAATAAAGCTGTGTTTAGAGGCCTATATCTCTTACGTTTCTTGTCCTGGATCAACCAAATTTGGCTATCAGCTTCCTTATAGCATTATCTTAAGGCTGCATAATTTTGGTTCCTATATCCATTGGACTCCCATGGAACCCAAATTCTGCCCTCCCTTAAAATTTGCAATGTCCAATTTCACATTAAATATAACGTGTAAGCTGTGTTTACAGGTCCATATCTCTTGCATTTCTTGTCCTAGCTCAACCAGTTATGGGCCTGGGTTTTGTTATAGTATTATCTAAAGGGTTGCTTAAGTAATTTTGTCTTTTTTATATTCTGGGCTTCCATGGAACCAAAATTGTGATAAAACGCAGATCAAGGTTTGCATGTAAGCTGTTGTATATACATGTATCTTTATCTCTTAAACTGTTTGTCTCACCTCAACTTTTGGGTTGTGATTCCTTATAGCATTATCTAGATGGGTGCATAAGTAATTAAGGTGCAAATAAATCATGGTCTCCTTGGGTGCCCTTAGAGTCCAACTTAACATCTGTTGTTACTGACCATAAGTTTTTATCTTCTTACTCTTAGCATGCACGCACAAACACTACCACCACCAGCCCCATCACTCCACCACCAGCCCCCTCACTCCCACCCCAAACTCCTATCCCCACCCAAACCCGACCCCTTTTTTCTTCTTTTTTTGTGTGTAACTTTTGGTAAAGTTAAACACATCCAATATGTTGTTACTGAACATATATGTTTACGCTTCTTATTCATAGCTCAACCATATTGGGGTATGGGCTCCCTTCACATGGTGGGGTACAGGGAGGGGGAGTGGGGTTCACTATCAAATGATTTTTTGGGTTATTTTTATCCCCAGACCAGACGAAATCGGAGGGATATATATTTGGCATTGTCCGTACGTCAGTCTGTCTTTTTGTTCGTTTGTTCGTCGTTTTCTTGTCCTCTCCATAACTCTCAATGCATGGAGGGATTTTGAAATAAATTGGCACAAATACTCATCTCATCAAGACGACATGCAGAACCCCAAACCCGGGTTTGTATTTTCAAGGTCAAGGTCATCATAAAGGTCACATACTTCTAATATGCATATAATGAGGTCCATTTCATGTTAGCTCCATAAATCTGACAAGCATGGACGGATTTAAATAATAAACGACATGCAGAACTGAACTCTCGGGTCTGTATCTTCAAAGTCAAGGTCATAGAATCGTAAGGTCCATTTTGTGTCCGCTCCATAAGGTAAGTGATAACCAGCCGAATCGGATCAGTAACGCCAGAGTTACAGCCTTTAATTTAGTTAAAAATGCTTTTTTTCCCTTGTTGAGATGATAGAGCCTTCATTTTTCATCCGATCTTTACTAAACTTTACCAGATTGTTAACATCAATGAAAGCTTGACAAGTTTGAAAACCCAATAAGATTGCACTAGTAATACCTTAGTTATGGCCCTTAATTTTCTTAATATGCTATATTTAATATATGCAGTCCATCAGTCTGTCTGTCCGTAATGGCTGCCATTCCTTAATGACAGCAAATATTTTCTCCATATTTTGTATATATAATTCTTATAAACCAAGGGGGTGCAGCAAGGTCTCAGATTGTGGCTCCCTTGGAGGTAATCGTGTCAAAAAATCACAAAAAATGCATATCTTGTCCAAATGTGAATGGATTTGATTCTAATTTTGTATGGTCATTTAGGAACTCGGGCACAACATATGCAAAACAGATGCTTATTGGGGCCCCTCTACAGGGGTACACTTTGGGGAGCTTGCAGTAATTTACTATTGCAGAGTTTCGGCCTTGTAACTCCTTCTATACCCTATGAGATTTCAAGTTCTTGTGTGGTGTATTTCTTAGTTAGGATGTGTAGAAGTGCAATAATATTTGTCCACCTGCATAAATGGGCCCCTCTACATGGGTACAGCTTGGGGAACTTGCAGTAATATATCAGTCTCTCCCAGAGGCCATTACATTGACCTTTGTCAATATCTAAGAAAGTAGTCTGCGATCACATGATAATTTGTCACATGACCATAGCTAAAATATAAAAATAGCAACAGAACTTCAACACCGTGACACCACCAACTATTGGCTGTTGATTGACATGTAAACAATTGAAAGAAACACAACTTTTTATCTACATTTTGATATATAGTATAGTTTAAGTAGGTTGTTAAGATCTATGTGATATTAGAAAGTGCTGGCAAGCAAATCGCTGTACTGTTACGCTATCTTGGACGATTTGGTGGTGCCTATTTCAAAGTTTTGATGGCGGAGTGACTGCTGGGTGATACACAGCCATACAATAAGTTGAGGCAACATTTCGGGGAGCATGCATCGGTTCTACCGATTTTCTTGTTTTTATTTATTTTTGATTTGATGTTATCTCAGTCAAAGCAGATAGTGGGACAAATTCAAAAACAAGCCATGTTAGACTAGAAACAATATTAGTTATGGCCCTTGATTTTTAGCTCACCTGAGCACGAAGTGCTCATGGTGGGCTTTTTCGATACCGAGGTGTCCGTCGTCCGTGCGTGCGTGCGTCCGTGCGTTAGTCAACTTTTGCTTGTGTACACTCTAGAGGCCACATTTCTGATGCAATCATCATGAAACTTTGTCAGAATGTTTGTCTCAATGAAATCTCGGTCAAGTTCAAAAATGGGTCATGTGGGGTCAAAAACTAGGTCACTAGGTCAAATACTTGAAAAAACTTGTGTACACTCTAGAGGTCATATTTGTTACCCAATCTTGATGAAACTTTGTCAAATTGTTTGTCTTAATTATATCTTGATCAAGTTCGGAAATGGGTCACATGAAGTTAAAAACTAGGTCACTAGGTCAAATATTGGAAAAACCTTGTGTACACTCTAAAGGCCATATTTTTGACCCGAGCTTGATGCAACTTTGTCAGAATGTTTGTCTTAATTATATCTTGGTCAGGTTTGAAAATGGGTCACATGGGGTTAAAAACTAGGTCACTAGGTCAAATACTTGAAAAACCTTGTGTACACTTTAGAAGCCGTATTTCTGACCCAATCTTGATGAAACTTTGTCAAAATGTTTGTCTTAATTATATCTTGGTCAAGTTCAAAAATGGGTCACATGGTGTTAAAAACTAGGTCACTAGGTCAAACTTTGGAAAAAACGTGTGTACACTCTAGACGCCATATTTTTGACCCGATCTTGATGAAACTTTCTCAGATTGTTTATCTGAATTATATCTTGATCAAGTTTCAAAACCAGTAATTATTTGGTAAGTGTCTTCAATAAACAAATTGTCTAGCGATATATCCCCTCCATCCAACAATAAGGCCCTAGTTGAGTTCCTCTTGGGTTACAATTCCTAGCTAGCCTTAGCACAATACCTGCACTGAACTCAGGTGAGCGATTCAGGGCCATTATGGCCCTCTTGTTTGATTAATTTTTGCTTAAATTTTGCTTTGCTAAATCTTTAGCTACTACATTTTTCATCTTTATCCGTTTGGTCAGAATGTTAATATCAGTAATTTCTCAGACAAGGTTGCTGAAACGGAACAAGATTTGTGTTTGTTGTCGCTGTTTGTGATACAAGATGGCTGCTGTTGCTAAAAATGTCTTTACTTACGGTGATGCTGTATTTTCAGATCCAGCCATAGAGTTTGGTTCTGTGTTGATATTTTCCTGTAAACAAAGTTGTTGGAATGACGATGACACCTATAGAACAGAGGGTGTCTTAGTGCAGCCAGACCCAGATCAGCATTTGTTCAAATAATACAGTACTGCAGCTGATGATTTAGGTCTTGTTTAAATGCTACAATACCACAGTGATTTGGTGGAGCCAACCTAGCCCACTGGTATGGCCTTATAAGTATTGCAAATCAATGATTACAGAGACAACATAACAATTTGCATATGGTATCAACTAAGTTGTGAAGTCATTGTAGATGTTTGGTCATTTTGTCTTATATACTAATGGAGGTGATTTATTGATTTTCCTTGCAATGCAATATTGGACCATCTGTGACTCTCTTCAACCTTGCTAGTTAACAGTTCCACAAAAATATAATTTAAACAAAAACATTGATTACATGAACTACTAGCAAGGTTGTACACAAGTGTAAAATAGCTGCAGAGAGAATATACGTTAATATTTCCAACAGGTTGGAATATTCCCATAGTATACTCTGTGTAATGAATTTATCACAATTTCCGAGCGATATTGAAAGATATAATTGCAATTATAGTAAAGTTATGTCCCTTAGATTGTATAACTCATTTTACTCCGGGCTGGGCATACTTCGGTTTGAGGAAAGATTGACGACACATGAGCCTATATCGAATCGAAGAAGCATTCTGGCATATTCTTTAAACGATATGACTGATAAATATTGCATATATTTAATTTTAATTTTAAAAAAATATATTGCTGAATGAACAGATTTGTAAATGAATCAGGTTTTCGTGGTTTGACAAATATTGGAAATAAATTTTGAAAAAACAGGGTGTACACCCTGATAAAACAGCATACAGTAGAATTTATAGACAAATAATGTTGATTTGGGAGTTTCTTTAGCTGTCGGCCATTTTGAGTTTATTCTTCAGTGGGTTTTCATATTACCAGTCACCCGTGGGTAATATGATCTGGTACACCTCGGCTCTTAACCGATAAAAATTTGAGGATTTTCAAGAAATGGTGTTAAAATAGATATGGCAAAAAAAGACATCACAGGAATAAAACAAATGGAGGAAAAGTTTTTGAGACTTGTACCGGACCATCCCAGCTCAGTGCAATCAGACAGTTTCTGGATCCATTCACCAATAAAAATTAAAACATAAACTTATCAAATTACAGACACACGGGTAAAATACGCCAGTTTTAAAGTGGAACACTTTCCCCATGATGAAGTTGAAACTCCTCAATGTCAGCTAATTTTCGCACAAATGCAAACAATATTAATGTTTTAAAGACTTAATTATTAAAAAAAGTAACCTGCCTAATAACGTTAAAGTTATATTACAAAACCGTTTATCAAAACTCTATCCAGGTGTTCATGTCATATAATAATGTATATGTGCTGATTAAAAGTATAGGTTTTATTCACAGGTTTTTAAAATATCCGTGATTGAATATGCGTAAAATGAATTATGAGTTGATAATTCTTTAATTCGACGCTGCAGCTTTGGGGTTTGGCCTGGCTGTTTAATGCCGTTAACATTGTGTCTCTTATAGAGTTTGGATTCTCAAAATATGTAAGTTATATAATATTATATACCTCGTCATCAGGAGCTTTACAAATGGTGTACGTCTGTTGTAAAATTTGCCTGTTGCAGGCCAGCAGAGCTTGTGGGATGGTGAATTGTTCGGCTTCCATTAACTTTTGTCTCGTTAAGACGATAGGGCCTTCATTTTTCATCCAATCTTTACCAAACTGTACCAAATTGCTAATATCAATGAAAGCTCGGACAAGTGCGAACACCAGCCAGATTGGACCAGTAGCAGCAGAGTTATGACCCTTGATTTAGTTTT
The DNA here is from genome assembly GCA_037043455.1 of Cyrtodaria siliqua. Classification (NCBI taxonomy): domain Eukaryota; kingdom Metazoa; phylum Mollusca; class Bivalvia; order Adapedonta; family Hiatellidae; genus Cyrtodaria; species Cyrtodaria siliqua. The sequence continues at coordinate 11,612 of JAWPHD010005962.1, forward strand.
AAATGCTGATATGTAAATGACCATATAACTCATTTCTTGAAAACTATGCAATAAATAAGCAAATCTCTTGATTCGAAAAATATTAGACTGTACGGTGGGTTTTCTACTGGAAGGTACATTCAGTACAAAAAATGTACGATGCATTACAGATATTTGTCAAAAATACTGTACGGCGCATTCAATTAGTTCTATTGTCAGAATGCGAAACATTCGCATGCAACTTTCTCTTCTCATTGTATCATTGGTTTGCTTGACAGACATCTTAAAGTTGTATCAACATCATACGTGATATGTGCATATAACAATTCTGTCGGATGTTAATGAAAATAATGGTATGAAGTTACTTTAAACTTCAAAACTATCACCCTTCCAAAGCATGTCGAATCAACAATAAAGCGCTAGAGGTCAAATCAACACAGCATGTATTTAAGTAATAAGTTTGTGTTTCTAATTTGCTAATAGGTTATATTCGGCTAAGAGTATGTCAGTTTTGTTGTTAACTCACTGAATGGCTCTGCGGTATAACTGTTATAGTCACAGGGTTTTCTGTGTTACAATGTGGAGTGATTCGTTAAGATAACTGTACATGATTCTTTATGATAAGCGTCAACGTTTATACCTTCGTTTCAACATCCTTCAGCACTAGTTGACACAAACATATTTAAGTTTTCATGCAAAGTATTATTGGATGATCAAAATAAAATATGTTATCCGTCGATTTGTCCCAAGTTTATACTGTAATAATAAAACCTTTTTTTTTTCATTTTTAGCAAGTTGTCCGTCATTTGTTTGTTCCTTTAAAGTCAATTGCATGAATGCTCAGTTGTTTTCGATGTTATTCCAATGCTTAAAATATGCTAGAGACTTTCTAATACATTAGTCAGTGAATAATACATTAGTCTGTGGATCAAGCGGAGTTTATTCATCAGTCATAGGGCAACTAAACCAAGCTCGCTTCATGTATCACGTCTTATTGTCACGTTTTCGAAGAAAAATGCGATACATAGGGATCACTTTGTCCGTCCGTCAGTCAGTCCGTCACGAAAACTTAACGTTGGCTATAACTTTCTCATTTCTTGATATTTCTTCATCAAACTTTTAATATGTACTCACCCTGACAACATCGACATGACCAAAATAAAATATGAAGGTCAAGGTCACACTGAAGGTTATTATATGGGTTAAATACTCATTTTTTTCTTCACGAAAACTTAACTTGGCTATAACTTTCTCATTTCTTGATATTTCTTCTTCAAACCTTCAATATATACTCATCATGACAACGTCTACATGACCATACTAAAATATAAAGGTCAAGGTCACACTGAAGGTCATTATATGGTATATGGGTTAAATTCTCTTTTTTTTTTTCTTCAAGAAAACTTAAGTTGGCTATAACTTTCTCATTTCTTGATATTTCTTCATCAAACTTTCAATATATACTCATCATGAAAACGTCGACATGACCATACTAAATTATAAAGGTCAGGGTCACACTGAAGGTCATTAAATGGGTTAAATACTCATTTGTTTCTTCACGAAAAACTTAGTCAGGCCAGTTTGTCAAGGTCATTTATCTGGGTCCAAAAATCTTGTTATACTGACAAAGCGCTGACAGGCGACACACGTGTTCCGCGGAACACTCATCTAGTATATGATAATTAGTACCGTAAGAAAACATTACTAGATGCGTAATGTTGACCTCCTTTTGGGTCATTTAACCATTTTGATCACACACCCAGATTTAGTTTGCTAGGACTTTTTATTAAATTATTTTATTAAATTATATATCGATGTTCAACCACCAAGTTCAAATAAGTAAGATTTTCTACGTTTAAACAGCAATTTCATGGATTCCCACAGTAAATGATATTTGGAACACAATACACATGATGTAAACAAAGGGAAGTAACTTTTACAGCAAAATAAGATGCAAAAGTGCAAATGAACAACGAAGTTCAACATAAAATCTGAAATTAGCAAAATATTAAAACTAACTATTTGTCTTGCTGTAACTTTGGAAGTTTCAAACTCTAAAACTAAAAATAAAACAACTTTTCTTATTTAAAAGAACAAGAAATATATAGAAAAGTTCTACAGCTAAAACGCATTAAAACTCAATTATACAAAATGCGCTGTACAGTAATTTTGACAAATATCTGTAATGCACCGTACAGTTTTTGGTTCTGAGCACCGTCCAGTAGCAAATTCGGGATGGTAACCCACTGTACAGCCTAATATTTTTCGAATCATTGAGATATCATCAGAAAGTAAGTAATACAAGTTATTTCACTTCGATCCGAGAAGAAACAAGCCGGTATTGGTTCAAAACAGGTGAGACTCCTTGCTTTGATTGTAGATCGATGTCATGTGATGTAATGGCGGCAAGTTGTGAAAAATATCTTGCTCAGTAACAAAAAAATACTGATTTATGGCTAAAAGTGGTAAACTGTGGTACATAATTTGTGATAAAAGAGATAATCCACAGTATAATCCTCGGAGTTTGCGAATTTAATTTTTACTAAATGTAAACTTGTGTAAAAACAGATATGGATTTTCGTGGAACACCAATATAGACAAAGAAACACGAAGGATAAAGGATATAGTTCTACCGAAAGAAAGAAGGTAATTTAACAAATATTAACATATATATAATTATAATTATATACATCACCGTAAAAAATTAATAATTCAGCATGTGTAGAATCCGGTGAAACATCGAAACATTGACTGTTATTGACCTTGACCAGCTTTTCGATATAAACAACGAGGAAGACGAAGAAACACAATAACAAAAAAAAATCGAGTGGCATATCAATGCAACAGACCCCAAAGTCCTGAGTTTCAATTACGAACTCACATTTTACACAAGTGACATTATTGGTCAATCCAGAGAACTGTTATACGGACAACAGAGTTTTGGAATAATAGCATAAACAGTGATATTCATAACATTCAACATATGCAAAATGTACAAGGACCTCAAAACGTGCAAACTAACCGAGAACAAGTACAATATGCCCGCAGCAATTCACTTCCAGATTACAAAGCAATTTACATATACAGTTAAATCCAATTGTGAATTCTCATCAAGGCGTACCATACAATGTATCACAGCAAAGTGCGCAAACAATAGATAATGGCATACCACCTTGGGCTGCAAATATGTGACTATACAACGTATCCTTGAAAAACTGAATAGGCGATGGCAATCATTGGAAACTAAAATTGAGAACCAGAATTCAAGAATGGTTAAAATGGAGTCACAGCTATCTCAAATAACACTCCTAGAACAAAATGTATCTCATGTTAACAGAAAATATGAATACATACAAGATGACGTAAAAGCTATTAAAACAGAAGTAATAGAATACGACAGCACAATCCAACAATATAGTGACGTGAAACGTGATGATATTACAAGTAACAACACTCAGATATGGATATACAACTTAATGATATCATGAAACAAATGAAAGCAATGGAAAAATTAATAAAACACAAGAACAAACAAAGAAATAATTGATATTCAGTGGAGCAGCATGCAAAAAAACGTAGTGTTTTCTGGAATCCCTGAAGCAGAACGTTATCTCCAAAATGGTGAAGATTGCGAACAATTGATTAAAGGCTTACGGTATTAAAACAGAATTAGATATAGAAGAAGAAATACAATTTAATCACGTTCATCGTCCAGGCCGCTATAATGAAAACCACCAGTACCCGAAAACCTATTCTAGCAAAGTTCACTTACTTCAAGAATAAAGAACGTGCAAAATATGGCGTGGAAAAAACTTGTGAACACAGATTATCGTAAAAGAGCAATTTTCTTAAGAAATGGAGAACAAAAAAAAGCAGCTATATATATAGCGTAGCCAAAGAAGCACGTAGAAACCCTAACAACAAAGTATGATTGGTGAAAGGTAAGTTATAACCACACACGATATCTTCCGGAGCAGGATGGTGCTCACGTGAAATTTGGCGAAGGCAACAATGATAGATGAAAAGGCAATACACACACATATACCGGCGGGCAACAGAAACAACACATGTACATGCAGACAGGACAAAGCATGCAGAAGGACAACACATGTACATGCAGACAGGACAAAGCATGCAGAAGGACAACACATGTACATGCAGACAGGACAAAGCATGCAGAAGGACAACACATGTACATGCAGACAGGACAAAGCATGCAGAAGGACAACACATGTACATGCAGACAGGACAAAGCATGCAGAAGGACAACACATGTACATGCAGACAGGACAAAGCATGCAGAAGGACAACAAAGTACACTTTCTCATAAAAAATTGTTTGGTACTACCGGTACTAAATGTTTTAATTTGCATTTCTTCTTAACATAATGCTTTCACGTGCAAAATTTCTGGTAGAAATATTCATTTATCAGAAATTCAGATGATTTGAAATTTTGACTTAACGCTCGTTAAGTTGACCGATCTTTGAACAACTGGGCCAATGTTTAAATGTATGTGGTTTAGTTTCAAAGCTGAGCACTCCAGAGTTTGTATCTTTTTTAAATAAATATGATATAGTCGGTTTACAAGAAACAAAAACAGATATCACCGATGACAGATATCACCGATGAAATACATGTTAAATAGACAAAAACTCTCTCGCTATTGTTCCGGTTGTATCACGCTTTTAGTAAAGAGTAAGCACCTTATGTGACGATTGATATTAATTGTAACTGAAAACCAGTGCAATTTTTCACCAAATCGAGGAGACTTTATAGTGACCATAATGATGACAATGAAGATTTGAAATGTGGCATTGTTTATTTACCCCCAGCTAATTCAAACAAACGCTCTACTGTGTAAAACAGCTTTTATCGGGAGACAGGAGAAGTAGTCGGTACAAAGCTTGTGTTACCCGCTATAAATGTGATGATTTGTTGCAAAACTGTAACTGGTTTTATTTTTAGCTCTACTGATCAGAGATCAGCAGAGCTTATGCCGTGGTGCGGCGTCCGTCGTCCGTCCGTCCGTCTGTCCGTAAACTTTTATTTGTAGCGACTTCACAGCTGAAACTACTGGATGGATATTCATGAAACTTTACAGAAATGTTGCCCATAAAGTCTAGTTGTTCCTAGCAAAAATTCATGTTGATGTGAAATCCAAGATGGCCGCCAAAGCTAAAAATAGAGTTTTAAAATACAAGTTTGTAGCGACTTCTTCTTGAAAACTATAAGTGATATTGATATGGGACTTTTTCTAAAATGATCAGCATGACATGATGTTGATCCTAGTCAAAAATCGTTTTGATTCAACGTTAAACATGGCTGCCAGCGGCCATCTTTGTTTACATAGAGTTATATAGTAAAAACTTGTAGCGACTACTTCTCTGAAACTACTTGGCGGATTGTCATGAAACTTTACAGGAATGTTGCTCTTGATGTCTAATTGATCCTAGAAAAATGTCAGGTCGGCCGGAAATTCAAGATGGCCGTCACAGCTAAAAATAGATTTTTAAAAAATAAGTTTGTAGCGACTACTTCTTGAAAACTATAAGTGATATTGATATGGGACTTTTTCTAAAATGATCAGCATTACATGATGTTGATCCTAGTCAAAAATCGTTTTGATTCAACGTTAAACATGGCTGCCAGCGGCCATCTTTGTTTACATAGAGTTATATAGTAAAAACTTGTAGCGACTACTCCTCTGAAACTACTTGGCGGATTGTCATGAAACTTTACAGGAATGTTGCTCTTGATGTCTAATTGATCCTATCAAAGTTTCAGGTCGGCCGGAAATTCAAGATGGCCGTCACAGCTAAAAATAGATTTTTAAAAAATAAGTTTGTAGCGACTACCTCTTGAAAACTATAAGTGATATTGATATGGGACTTTTTCTAAAATGATCAGCATGACATGATGTAGATCCTTGTGGAAAATTATTTTGATTCGACGTTAAACATGGCTGCCAGTGGCCATCTTTGGTTACATAGAGTTATATAGTAAAAACTTGTAGCGACTACTCCTCTGAAACTACTTGACGGATGTTCATGAAACTTCACAGGAATGTTGCTCTTGATGTCTAGTTGATCCTAGAAAAATTTCAGGTCGGCCGGAAATTCAAGATGGCCGCCACAGCTAAAAATAGATTTAAAATAAATAAGTTTGTAGCGACTACTTCTTCAAAACAATAAGAGATATTGATATGGGACTTTTTCTAAAATGATCAGTATGACATGATGTTGGTCCTTGTCGAAAATCGTTTCGATTTGACCTTAAACATGGCTGCTTTGTTTACATAGAGTTATATAATGAAAACTTGTAGCGACTACTTCTTTGAAACTACCTGACGGATTTTCATGAAACTTCACAGGAATGTTGCTCTTAATGTCTTATTGATCTTAGCAAAATTTCAGGTCGGCCGGAAATTCAAGATGGCCGCCACGGTTAAAAATAGATTTTCAAAAAACAAGTCTGTAGCGACTTCTTCCTGAAATCAAAATCAATCAGTAGAGCTTCAAGGTCATTGACCTCTTGTCTTGTATATTTTAGTACAAGAGAATGAAATAAGCCATACGAGTCAAGTTGATCGTGAAAAATTGTAATTGATTGATCAGATCAAAGGCATAACTGATCGATGATCGATTAAAACAACAACACTACTGATCATTCCTGCAAGGTTTCACTGAAAGGGTCATAACTCTGCCAGATTTCTTTCAACCGAAATATGGCGATGATATGCATAACTAACTTGGTACTGATCATCCCTGCAGTTTTGTTGAAATCCAGGCAAGTGTGTTAAAGAGAAATAGTCCAGATAAAGTTTGTGTTTGTGTAAAAGCTTTAAAGGGCCACAAATCAGGCAAAAATCATTCAAGCGGAACATGGTGACGATATACATAACTAGATTTGGTACTGATGATGGTGGAGTTAATTAAAATCTGGCCAAATGAAAGCCCGATCTTCTTAATGAGACAAAATACAGCGTTTTTAACTAAATGAAGGGCCATAACTGCAGTGTTAGTAAACAAATTTGCCTGGTTTTCAAGCTTGTCTGAGCTTACATTGATATTTACAACCTGTGTAAGTTTGGTAAATATCAAATTATAAATGAAGGTGCTAGAGTGTTCACAAGGCAGAATACAGCTTTTTTCCGAAAAACAAGGGCCAAAACTCTGCTGTTACTGATTGTATTTGGCTGGTTTTCGAACTCGTCTGAGCTTTCATTGATATTAACAATCTGTGCAAGTTTGGTAAAGATTAAAGGGACACGCCTTGTATCAAGCATTTACATAAAATACATGGTAAAATATTATTAATAGTTAGGTATTGCCTTGAATTTTTGTGTTCCTTGCTTTTTTAGTCAACATAACCTCTCAATCTGTGAATATAATGCAATTCATCACAAATCTACAATCTAATAATTATGTGTGAGGCCATGTGGAGAATGGAATACGTGGTTTCCTTAATTTTTACCTAGTTTTAGACATGGTGGCCATCTTGGAAAACTGGCAGCCATCTGAAGGGAACTTCCCTAAAGATCATTGTGATTAAGTTTCATCAAACTCCTTCAGGTTTCAGAGAAGATGTCATATTTACCCTTTTCCTATATAAACTTTGGGTTGCCACGGCAGCCGTTTTGATTATTGGAAGAAAACAAAAAACACAAACTTAATAGACGCCAACCATTGTGATAAAGTTTCAACAAAATCCTTCAAAAGGTTTCAGAGAAGATGTCATATTTAACCTTTTCCTATATAAATATTTTCCTATATAACTCTATGTAAACTTTGGGTCGTCGTGGCGGCCATTTTGATTATTTGACGATAACAAAAAACACAAATTTGATAGAGGCCAACCCAAGGAACTGACATCACAGAGAAACTTTCAGTTGTATCATCAACTTGTATGGGGTTTATGAGATACATGTAGAATCTCACAATATCTTGTGCCAAAAAAAAAAAAATGCCTACCGACCTACCCTATTTTTTCAGAGCATGCATTAGGAAACACACCAATTAATTTCTTTTGCCTAAGATGCTTTATGAATACGAATTTGACTTAAGATAAGAATATATCTTACCTAAGAGAAATTTGCCAATTCTAAGTTGAAGATAGAAATATCTTAAGAAGCTTTATAAATACGAGCCCAGGACTTTATTAGTATTTATATCACATAACATGTGGTGTGGGAGTGTAATAACACCGTTCAATATTTTCGATATTTCACTAGTGGTATAATATCGTTAATGACGTAATTAACGTCACGTTAATGTACATTTTGTGACGTTATAAGTTACGTAATAAATAGAATCTAACATTCGTTCTCATTCATTATTGAATTTATTATTGAACTCGTTAGCAAAAATGATATAATGCTCGGCAAGAGCCTCAAATTATATCATTTTGACAACTCGTTTAATAAATCCAATAATGAATGAGTACTCCTGTAAGATCCTCTACATCTAGATGTACAGTCTCTGGTAAAATGTAATAAAATGGACAGAATATGATAACTGAAATAACATACTAATCAAAATTCCTAAGTACCCACCTTCTCATTGTTTTGTGTATTTCATCATTGATGCCGAACTGTACCTTCGGCTGCCGGTATGGTTAACTTCAAAATAACAAGTTTAAATCGTCTGCTCTGAACGGCACAGTTCAAGAAAATAGTGATATATGTGGTGATATAACGAGCAATAACAGCAACACGGACGCACAAATTAACGCTGTTGTTAAACAAATGCAAAAACTAGAAGAAAACCAACAAACAGTTGACGAAAAACATGAAGAAATTAATGAAAGGGTCAAAGGTATACAATGCCGAAGTATGCAAGAAAACCTAGTTTTCTCTGGAATACCCGAAGCGGAAAATATTATTGAAAATGGCGAAAACTGCGTAATTATAGTCCAAAACTTTATCAAAAATGAAATGAAAATCGACAAGAATATATCATTTGACCGGGTACATCGTCTGGGGAGATACAATAGAAATCATGTTTATCCCGTGACGTCCAATTGTAGCCAAATTCACGTATTATAAAGACAAAGAATTTGTAAAACAAATGGCACCAAAAACACTTACAGACAGTGGCTATTTCGTAAGGGAACAATTCCCACAAGAAATAGAAAATAAACGAAAGAAATTATATGGTGTAGCAAAAGAAGCACGAAAAGACCCGAACAATAATGTTCGGCTCGTACGAGACAAATTGTACATAAACCAACAACAGTACATACCAGAAGAAACAATGGACGAAGTAACAAACAGGGACAGACACATAGAATAGTATTATGAAAGAGGATCTTATATGTGATATTTTATACATTCCACCTGTAAGTTCAAGATATGCTCATGATGACCCTTTTTTTGAAATTCAAAATGAACTTTTCAGATATTGCCCAGATAGCAACCATATTTTATTGTTTGGCGATTTTAATGCCAGATGTGGACACCTGACTGATTATACATGATTTTTTTATAGCAGATATGTATGACTTGCAAAATATACAAAATGAAGATGCAGATATTTTTCAGAATTTCGAGTTAAATAACATTCCATTAGATAGAAAGTATATTGATAACACAGTAAATATGTATGGTAATCAAATGACAGAGTTTTGTAAAACCAACAACCTGTTTATTTTAATGGTAGAATTTGTTCGGACTGTTTAAATCCTAAATTAACATGTAGAGAATCAAGTACAGTTGATTATTGTTTATCCACATCACACCTGTTTCAAAATGTTATTGATCTTCAAATTGAGTTTTGTAATTTATACTCAGATGTTCATTGTCCTTTAAACATTGTCATCAAAGCTAAACATAACGATGCGAGAGAAAACAAGTCCGTAAACAACAACGAACTTCATAAAACTAAATTATGGGACTCTATGAAATCAGACTATTTATTAAAAAATTAGACATATTAAAAGTTGCTGAAATAGAAAACAGGTTCAATAGTTCAATTCATGAGCAAATTGTTAGTCAAAATAATATAGACAGTATTATACGGATATAGGAACGCTGTTAGAGAACTGTTCAAGAGAGAGTTTTGGCGAGGTATTTCATAAAAGTTATTTGAAAGAAACAAGTTTTAAACCCAAAAAGCCATGGTTCGACAAAATATGTCAGAAAAACAGAAATATATACCATAAAACAAGAAGGGCTTAAAATAAATACAGAACGCCCTTTTTTAAGAATTTAATGAAAACTGTTAGTAAAATTATAAAGATACATATTACACAGGTCTTACAATAATTATAACCAGCTAGAGAAGAAAAACTTAGATTGCTGAAACATGCAAACCCAAGACAGTATTGGAACCTTTTAAACACGCAATATAAACAATCGGTAGCAAATGCGTCTCTGGATGTTGTTTACAATTTTTTTAAATCATTAAAGGAGAATGAACACCACAATGAAAATGGACAAAATGCAACACATGATGTAAATATAGACGATAAAAGTATTAATGAAATAAATAATGAAATTAACGAACCAATCGCTGCAGAAGAAATACTATTTGCTGTTAAAAGCTTAAAAAATAATAAATGCCCAGGCATCGATAATATTGTCAATGAGCAAATCAAGTCGACTATAAATGTTATGTTATTATTGTACGTGAAACATTTTGATACTATTTTTGACAACGGTTTCATTCCTGAGAGTTGGACTATTGGACTCATAAAGCCCATTTACAAAAGCAAAGGAGACCCTAATCTTCCTGAAAATTACTGTCTAATATCAATGCTTAGTTGCCTAAGAAAACTTTTTACGAGTATTCTCAATACTAGATCTACTAAATATGCAGAGAAATATTGTATTATACATGAAACACAAGCTGGTTTTCGAAAGAATATTTCTACTGTTGACAATTTATTTATTCTCAAATGTTTAATAGACATTGTACAATCAGACAAAAAGAAGTTATTCTGTTGTTTTATAGACTTTAAACAAGCATTTGACTCTGTTTGGAGAATTGGTCTTTGGCAGAAATTATGAAATGAGAACATAAATGGAAAATGCTTTAAAGTTATACGTAACTTATATAATAATATAAAATCAAAAGTTGTAACGAATGAGGGGAATTCTCCCTATTTTAACTGTCATGTCGGTGTAAGACAAGGTGAAAATCTTTCCCCATTTGTATTAGCTCGACTATTCGAAGAATAAGAGAGCTTATGTAATCAGGTCGGCGTCCCACATCAAGGTTTGCGTGTAAGCTGTGTTTATAAGTCTATATCTCTTACATTTCTTATCCTAGCACAATCAAATTTGGCCATGGGCTTCCTTATAGCATTATCTTAAGGGCTGCATAAGCAATTTTGGTTCCTGTAACCCATGGGCTCCCATGGAACCCAAATTATGATAGCCCATAAAATGTGTCCAATTTCACATCAAATTTTGCGTGTAAGCTGTGTTTACAAGTCTATATCTCTTAATTTCTTATCCTAGCGCAACCAAATTTGGCCATAAGCTTCCTTATAGCATTATGTTAAGGGCTGCTTAAGAAATGTTGGTTCCTGTAACCCCTGGGCTCCCATGGAACCCAAATTCTGATAGCCCTTAAAATGTGTCTATTTGACATCAAATTTTGCGTGTAAGCTGTGTTTCCAGGTCTCTATATCACTTACATTTCTTGTCCTAGCTGAAGTAAATTTGGGAATGGGTTTCGTAAAGGCTTGCCTAAGTAATTTTGTATTCTGCAAATTCTGGGCTCCCATGGAACCCAAACTTTGATGGCCCATAGAATGTGCAATAAAGGCAGATCTAGGTTTGCATGTAAGCATGTATGTATCTGTAATTTTGGTTTGAGATTTCTTATAGCATTATGCATCTTATTCATACTTCACCCATATTCGGGCATGGGCTCCCTCCTCCACCCCCACTCCCTCCACCCCCACCACCCCACTCCACACTTTTATTTTATTTTTTACATATTTTTGTTATTTCAGTAAAATCTTACACATAGCTTCTTATACATATATATTTCCCCCCCCCCCCCCCCCCGCTCTGCCTCTCCCCCCACTCACTCACCCACCCAACCACCCACACACCCACCCACCCACTCGAAACTGAATTTTTTTTTTTTTTTTTTTTTTTACATGTTTCTGTGTTGTAGTCAATTCTTACACATATATGTTGCCCCTCACACCCCTCACCCCAATTCCCCTATTACGTATTCCCTCCCCCCTCCACTCGAAACTGGAATATTTTCATTTTATTTTTTATTTTTTTACATATTTCTGTGTTGTTTTGGTCAGTTCTTACACATAGCTATGTTTTAAAATGACAGCAATTTTGGATTAAAACAGATAAAATAATAAAATGTCACACATAATTTTATATCGGCCCCAGTTTCTATACAAGCCCCGTCCCCCATCCCCACCCCACATTGTTTTAGCCTTGTTTTCTGATGGTATATACTAGCTATATAATTGTTTATTCTTTGAAAAATCGAATAGTCGAGCTGCGCTGTTCTTCGACAGCTCTTGTTTAGTTTATTTTTGAATGACCTTGAAGTCTATCTTTACAGTAGAGGGGTAGATGGCATTAATAGAGACATTGTAATAGAAGAAACACACATTTTTTTAAAATTGTTTATACTTTTATATGCAGACGATACCGTGATTTGTAGTGATAACGAACACGGACTTCAAACTGCCCTTGATATATTTAAAGATTATTGCGACACGTGGAAGCTTAATATTAATGTAAACAAAACAAAAATAGTGATTTTCAGTAAGGGGCGAAGATTACGAAATACTGTATATAAATTAGGAAACGAAAATGTAGAAATTGTTGTTGAATATAAGGTATATACTTTTCTAGAAGTGGTTACTTTAATAATGCAAAAAAAGTATATTTCAGAACAAGCTAATAAAGCCATTTCTCTTTGCTGAGAAAGATCTGGGCTAATGTAAAGGTCAAGGTCACACTGAAGGTCATTATAAGGGTTAATACGCAAACTTAACGTTGCCTATAATTTTCTCATTTCTCCATACTTTCAATATATACTCATCATGACCACATCAAATTTAGAGAAGAATGGATTGCGATTGGAATCAAAAGCTCACATCATAATGGCATTCTAATTCCATTCTATCCCAGGTTTTAGATTTTGCCGATTTATACACGGTGAATTTAAACCATACGTTTTGTACCTCGACACCGCAATACAATTTCTCAAATTACTCGCTGTAAAATAGTTAATTGTTGTTGCAATGTGTTAATCGCATGAAAAGATACTCTTCTTCTAAAAATCTTACACAAGCTTCATCAGATACTTTAACATAATTTAGGATTTCTATCATTGTCGCCATTTTTAATTCCGCAAGCAGTGTCAATAGATGGCGCTATTTGAAGAAAAAACACGTGTCCACACATACCACATCATAATAGAAACTTACCACATCATAATGAAAACAGACCACATCATAATGTAAAGTGACCACATCATAATGGAAAGTAACCACATCATAATGAAAAGTGACCACATCATAACAGAAACTTACCACATCATAATAATTAAAACAGACCACATCATAATGTAAAGTGACCACATCATAATGAAAAGCGACCACATCATAATACAAAGTAACCACACCATAATGGACACTTACCACATCATAATGAAAAGTGACCACATCATAATGGCAAATGACCACATCATAATAGACACTTACCACATCATAATGACAAGTAACCACATCATAATGTAAAGTGACCACATCATAACAAAAAGTGACCACATCATAATGAAAAGTGACCACATCACAACGGAAAATGACCACATCATAATGACAAATGACCAAATCATAATGGAAAGTGACCACATCATAATGTAAAGTGACCACATCATAATAGACACTTACCACATCATAATGAAAAGTGACCACATCATAATGGAAAATGACCACATCATAATAGACACTTACCACATCATAATGACAAGTAACCACATCATAATGTAAAGTGACCACATCATAACAAAAAGTGACCACATCATAATGAAAAGTGACCACATCACAATGGAAAATGACCACATCATAATGACAAATGACCATATCATAATGGAAAGTGACCACATCATAATGACAAATGACCACATCATGTAAAGCGACCACATTATAATGGAAAGTGACCACATCATAATGAAGGTGACCACATCATAATGGAAAATGACCATCAAAGTCGTGTTTGACGTTCCATAGAAAACTTCCACATTATTGTTCCACATCAGGTAAGCGAAAGGGTTTTGGGTTAAAGAACCAGTTCCCAAAAACTAATGAATTTTTAAATTATGCTAATCCGTGAAGTCGATTTTTTGTATGTGGAAGAAATGTGTTCGGATTTTTTTTAATTAGTATAAATCATGACCTTGCCCCTTCATCAATTCTAATATCTACTATGTTATGGACTTCTTATCATTGATAATTAGCTTAGCTCCTCTCTATCTGCCAATCATACATTGCAGGCTAATGCCTCTCTAATACCATGCAGGTCAGTTCCAATCTTTAGCTTGTGTAGTAAACCATAACATAACTCCGTGTCTCTCGTTATTATACTATACTAGTATAAACACCCACTCATTAATAATATATATCAGAAAGTATCACATGGTGTCAGAGTAAAAGTGACTGATTGGATTATATTCGATCATTGGAATATTAAAAGTGACTGATTGGATTATTTTCGATCATTGGAATATTAACAGTGACTGATTGGATTATGTTCGATCATTGGTGTTAATGAGATGTGAAAATAACTGGATTATATTCAGTGAAAATTAAAATGGCACATGAATTTAAACCCCCGAAACATCTTGCTTTTGGCGGAAATGCTAATCTTGCAGAAGACTTCAAGAGATGGCAACAAATATTCGACTATTACCTAATGGCCAGTGGTAAAAACGAGAAGGATAAAAAAAAGTGCAGGTTGCAGTGTATCTAACTTGTATCGGAGATGATGGCCTTGAGCTATTAAATAACTTACCTGGGAAAACGATGATGACAAACAGGACTTTGCAAAAGTACAACAAAAGTTTATTGACTACTGCGAACCAAGAAAAAACTGTGATTGAACGGTATAAATTTTGGAATATTAAACAAAATGACATGTCAATCGATGAATGTATCAATGAACTCAAAACAAAGTCTATAAACTGCGATTTCAGAGAACAACGAGATCTTATGATCAGGGACAGAATCATATTTGGCATTGGGGACGAACGGCTAAGGGAAAGGCTCCTAAGAGACTCTGAAAGTCCATATTTAAACCGCATCATCGACCTATGCAGAGCAGCGGAGTGCAGAAAGAATCAAATCAAAGAGATAACAAATGATCCGAAAATAGATGTTGTACAAAAAGGAACTCACTACAGAAATCAAGCTAGAAAGCCGGCACAAACTTATAGTGCGCCGAGCAAACAGCAGCATCGCCCCACAAGCTATAATTATATGCACACAAAGCAGCGGCAGCCTACGGGGAACTGTAATAAATGTGGTGGAAAACATAACAAATCAGCGTGTCCTGCTTACGGAAAGAAATGCAACACGTGTAATCGCTTAAATCATTTCTCAAAGGTATGCTTCTACAATAAAGAGAGAGCAGTAAATCATGCAGAATTGCAAGACTCGTCGTCAGATTGTGAGTTTGCAGTAGAACTGAAAATAGCAGCCATGAAAGAGGCGAATATCATTCCACAAACTCTCTTCAGCAAATTAAAAAATGCCAGTTTGAGAAAGACAACAATCAGCATTCTCAAACTCTACAGTTATGCCACTTGGGAAAACAACAGTCAATTGCCAGCTACTAAAGGAAAACAGTGAACAACAAAGCTTAGACTTTTTTGTAATTGACTTCCAATGCACACCTTTACTTGGGCTTAAAGCTTGTCAGACACTGACAACAGACACTTCAACTAGTGTCAGAAGTAGACTCAATTGATCAACAGTACATTTTAGAAACTGTGTTAAGTGATTATGGCTACTTATTCCAAGGACTTGGCAATACCATATTGAAATCGATCAGAGCGTGCCGCTTGTGGTGTTGAATATGGCATATTAATGCCTGTATAGGAAGTGACGGATTGGGTCAACAGTATTGTAGTGACCGAAAAGAAAAATGGCGATTTAAGATTATGTATAGACCCTCGCGGCTTGAATAAGGCAGTCAAAAGGCATCACTTCAAGATTCCAACACTCACAGATGTTACGTCACAACTGAGTGGGAAGAAAGTGTTCACAATCTTAGATGAAAAGGACGGCTACCATCAAGTTGAACTCGATGAAGAAAGCTCGTACTTATGTATACCTTTCAAACGCCTTTTGGTCGTTATAGATGTACACACACGAAAAGAACCAGTTCTGAGTTTCTATGACGTAACAAAGGAAGTTACAATACAAGCCGATGCCTCTCAAAATGGTATTGGTGCTCATCAAGAGCACTGACGGAAACCGAAAAGCGGTACGCCATGCTAGAGAAGGAATTACTATCCGTAGTGTTCGCTACATCTAAGTATCATGCGTACATATATGGAAAAAACGTGAATGTACAAAGCGATCATAAACCTTTGGAAAGCATATTGAAGAAACCTCTAAGTGGATCAAAGGATGTTATTATAGCTCCAGAAATATGATATAAATCTGAAATATACCCCTGGATGTAGCTGGTAAACTGTCACGTGAATATCTAAATGAGACGGATCCGGAAACGATGGAAAATGCGGAGGAACTGAACGTCACAGTTCTGCAAAATCACCCTATGGATGATAATCAAATGAATGAAATTAGGACAGCCACTACAAATGACGAAACCCTCGTGCTACTGCATAAGACTGTCAACGATCGAAGGATGGCCGCATCATATGAAAAGCCTTCCACTAACACTGCGACCATACTGGAATTTCAAAACATCAATACACATTATAGATGATGTTTTGTTCCTAGACAATCGAGTCATAATTCCAGAAGTGAGTCTATGTATTGGCCAGGAACGAAACATGACATTGAAAAAGCCTGTTCCACATGTGCGACATGCAACAAGTATAAAAGGCAAAATCAAAAATAGCCCCTGAAGCAGCACGAAATAAATATTTGCTGTGCACGGCATTTCTGAGGAAGTTATTGCCGTTTAACAGCAGAGAGTTTAAACACTTTGCAAAAAACAATAACTTCAGAATTACCACAAGTAGCCCGACACACAGTCAAAGCAACGGCATGGCAGAATGATCGATTCAAACCTTGAAGAAATTGCTTAAAGAGGCACTACCTATATCTACGCGATTTTTAATGTAAAATATTAAATACTCAATATTACTGAATTTATATGTATACAAAGCTATTTTATGAGTATTCTAAGAAGAAGCATGGTTCGTATTCCAGTTCTGTAAATTATTTATTATGATCAAAACAATATCTTAAATAAAATGCTGCCCAGCCGTTTATTCCTGCCGGAGAACTACCGAGTTTTTTACGATTTTCTTGGACATGGAGCTAGACCGAGTACCATGGGCCCAATCTGGTGGAATGCAAAAGTTCCCTCAGGGAAACTATTGAGTAAGTTACTGTGAAGCATAGGAGAGGTGAAAGACACAGGGCTGGTATGTATTGAGTGTTTTCCTTTATTTCTGAAACATTTAACTTGCTTCTAGCGAAAACCGCATGAAAATTGAAGGTAAGCTGGACATGCTGCACTACTTTTTGTGAAGCACAGTTTCAAGTGTACTTTGGTCATTTTGACCTCAGAATTCAAAAAGAAGGCGTTTACTTTCATTTTGGAAAATATTTTGTGAAAAAAGCAGGTCAGCGAATCATCAAAGGCCCATTTTTGTGTTGCACTGGGCATGACTGATACTACATTGTGTGTGTTACATGGCCAGCATATCTAGGATTGGATATTTTCGGGTAGGTATTTATTAACAACCCTATGTAAAAATAATGGTGGTCTAGCTCCTTACTGCAGGTTCCAACCGGATCAAGGTAAGTTGGCTGTATTAGCCTATACGTTAAATATAAAGACTGAATAAGACTTATATGATGCTTGTGACATGTGTAGGTAGTGTTTGTGTACTTTTGCTGTTTGCTGTCTTCAAAATGTCATCATTTTATCTGCTGTCTAAATGCTACAAGGTATGTATTTCATGTCTGTGTTACATATGTGTCCATGTACGTTTTGCTACACCGCGGATTCTTAAAATTAAAATGGAGCAAAACACAAAAAATATATCGAGAACTGCAGAAAAACAGCGTGCTGGGTGAAAATGGTGAACGTCACCTCTGGACAAGCACACGGACAAGGAAATGGACAAGACATTGGCTCGGCCCAGACATCAAGAGGAATAAAGCTGCATTCCCTGCAAACAGACTTGCCATGCATTTGAAGTTGCTGCGAAAAGTATCTGGGGCATAGAGGACAGTCGGTCAGTCATTTGTGTCATAATAAGTTGTGCATTAATGCTGATCATCTATCACTGGAGCCCCAGTATTTTAACCAGCACTCCAACTCTGTCAGCCGAGGGACATGCCATGGACATGGAAAATACTCTGGCTGCCTTCTTCATCTAAGGATTCATAATTATGGTGAGCTGTAATTGTCTTGTAATGTATTTTCTCATTGCGAGTTGCGAGTCTTCTTTTTCTTCTTCATCATGTTTTTCTTATTATTATTCTTCCTTCTTCTTCTTCTTTTTTTCCTTATTTTTCTTATTAAATTTTTATAACAAGAGTTTGTTTACTTAAATTTATATGTAATTATTATGTGTTTTTTATGTCTTATATTTGTTAAATCAAGCTTTATACTGTGAAGAAGAAGAAGAAGAAGAAGAAGAAGAAGAGTTCTTTATTTTCTCTTCGTCTTCTTTTTCTCCTCTTCTTCTTCTTATTCTTTTTCTTTTTCTTCTTCTTCTTCTTCTTCTTCTTCTTCTTCTTCTTCAATTTGTATAACAAGTGTTTGTTTATATAAATTTATATGTAATTATTATGGGTTTTTTATGTTTTATATTTGTTAAATAAAGCTTTATACTTTGAACAAGCTTTATACTTTGAGAAGAAGAAGAAGAAGAAGAAGAAGAAGAAGAAGAAGAAGGAAGAGGAAGAAGAAGAAGAATTCTTCATTTTTCTTCTTCTTCTTCTTCTTCTTCTTCTTCTTCTTCTTCTTCTTCTTCTTCTTCTTCTTCTTCTTCTTCTTCTTCTTCTTCTCAAAGTATAAAGCTTGTTCAAAGTATAAAGTTTGATTTAACTTTCTTCTTCTTCTTCTTCTTTTTCTTCTTCAAGTTTATTCTTCAAGTTTAAGTGTATTATGTGTGATTTTTTTTTTAAAGATATGTTATTGGTTTATTTTCTGTTTTCCAAAAACAGTACATGTTTTACACATATATTTTTCAGAGATGTGGAGAAAACTAAACAAGACCACAGACTGCAGTAGCTGGGGACAATGAAAACAAGGACAAACACAAAAAGTAAGTTTAACATTATTTTAATGTTGATGTTTCTTCACATTCTGCTAATGAACTACTGCTGGCTGAAGTTCACATTCTGTCACACATTAATTCCAGTTTTTCATGCTTTAGTGTACGCATGGTCACGTCGACTGCTCACATAGTCAGCTTGTCGTCTGTTTTTCTGCTGCCTGTACAATCTGTGTTTCCATTCTCTTGTACCACGGCGCTTTATTTTACGAGCTTTCGTCTTGAAGCTTTTATTATATTCTCTATGCACTCTCATATCTTTTCCAATTTTGTTCAGTGCTCGTGCTGGTCCTGGCGACAAATGTACTCCCATGCACTCTAGCTTCATAATGAGAGCATCAGCTTGTCCATTGTTGTGTCTGAGGACAGCAGAAGAACATCTGCCTTTAAAATTTCTCGAGTAGTTTACGTTTTTGGGTGCACTCTTCGATAAGCTGTAATTGAACGATTCGCATGTCTGCGTGTTATAGCCAAACTGTGTGCTTTCAAGTGCTTCTTCACCCAGTCTCAGTCGTAGCACTTCCTCTAATAACACTTTGTCATTTTCAGTCATACGTAATACCGATACATTATGGGGTCCAAGGAATGCCGATCTCTCCCACCAAGAATTTCTTTGTCCACCACCACACACCAGAGAGTGACGTCGACATTTGCTGCAATCTCCATCATAACACATAATGGTTGCCTTCACTGCTTCATTTACAAGACTCACAAGTTTAGGTAAGTCTCCACAACTCTCCTCCATAGCTTTTTTATGGATTAAACTAGAACGTGACCACGTCAATTGAAAACACTTTTTGTGTTTTTGTATACGCTTCTCTTGTACGACATCCTGGAAACATTCCATCACTGTATTTCGCATTCATGCAGCGTCTTGCTTGTGACTTTGCAAGGTGAGTTGGGTCCTTTTGATTTTTCAGCTGAAAATCAGGAAAAAGCTCTTTATACGCGTCTTCGAAGCCATGTTTTGCCTTTGCGTCTGAATCTGTGGTCAGTATTGTCACCATGACAGATTTCCTAGCGAAACGGTTTGCAATTTCCTTTGCCATCTCATATTCCGAGTGAGGCGCTACATCTCTAAGTGTGGCGGTACAGTCGGTATGTCCTCCAGGGCCTACAACATCAAACCCACATGCTCTAAGATGTGCACCAGCAGAGCAGAGCTTGTTTTCCACTGCAATGTCTAAAATAAAATGGTTTTCAGTCATCGATTCTGCAAATACACCTATAGCTTGCGAAGAGTTCTGTCCAGGTTTAGTTGTGCTCACTATGGTAATTGAATTATAGCGTCCATCAAAAGATCCATGAACAGCACCGCTTAGGCCCAAATCATTCCAGATGTCTTGTAGCACTTCAAGCTTGTTTGCCATATCAGTTTGGTTCAGTTCTGTTGTTATTTTAGAGACTTTATTCGCAGGTGGTGGAATGTTCATTGATGCCAAAAGTAGGCGTGCTCTAGTGTTGGCGATGGGTGTGTCTAATAGGCCAACCTGTAATCCAATGTTTGTTGCAGCAGCATTAGGGCCAGGTAATTGGGTTTCCACCTCGTCGTTAAGTTTATATTCTTTCGAGTAGAATGTACAATTCACACATTTCCATGCATATTTCCAGCCTGTTCCCCATTTTGTATTTTTAGCAATGACAAGTTGAAGATCTCTGCATCCCATTTGGGAGTGGGCTTTTGTACAGTCATTAATTGCATCCATCATCTTTTGATTGTTTACGATCCTGTTTCCAGAAATAGGGTCGATGACTGAAACATGCTCAATATGTGTCTCTTCCACAGCTTTCGGTCGTAAAATCATGATGTCTTGTTGACAGTCTGAAGCAGATGCATTCAGCAGATCAACATTAGAAGGTGGTCGTGATATCTTTCTGGCTGCAGTTCTTGATGTTCCTGCTACGGAATCCCAAATTACTCCTTTATTGTAAGGTATGCATTTCTTCTTTAACATAGTAGCTCGTCGCTTCTGATCGCCTCTCATGATGGAACCATAATGATGGAACCATGTGTAAGTAGTCCTTATATAGCAGAAAGGTTATGTAACACTATATAACTGTAGCTGCTAAGACTGGGATGAGTCATCAAAGAATCTGAACTTCAAAGAAATGGTATGGTGTAATCACACTAGACTAGATTCCACTGTCTACACTGCAGGTGGTCATTGTGACATAACAGTAAAAGGTTTTTAAAAATGTAGTCCTTGCAGGTTTTCTTTTTAAAAAAATGCATTGACATGCTCATTGAATTTCAGTCCATATTAAATGTGGGTTTTCATGCTAAAGCTGTCTTTCTATTGATATACAGTGCTATTAATGCTTGAAATATGCCTTAAATTGAGTGGCGCTAATAACTTTTTTCTTTTAAATGCTAATAATACATCTTTTCAAGTGGATAGGTAGTGTTATTTATTATTTTCTAAATATTTTCTTATATAAGCAACAACACTGTGAAGTTTCATCAAGCTTGAATTGTTTGTAAAGGATTTGCAACAGTTTGAAAATAAACATCATGCCTCGGATTTGTAAGTTTGAAGCCCAAACTGGAATCTATGGTATATAGTTGAATGGTTGTTGAAGAATAAATGTAACATATATTGAGGATATTGTGACATAAGTTTATTCTATATACCTGTTAAAGTTATACAAGTCACTTTTTGACAGACTCAGCAATTTATTATTTTTTTAGTAAACATTACATTCAAGAAAAATGTCGTAAAAATGCTTGAAATGGCTAGTTACCATGCATACAGTGTCACTGAACTTATTTTTTCATTGTTACAGACTGTTTCTACCTATTTTTAGAATTGCTGTGTTATGGTTATTCATTTTATATAAAGTTTAATGAAGTCTGGTCATACAGGAGTGTATAATTTCCATTTCAGTTTTACCCCTCGGTGTGTAGTTGTGGAGATTTTATGCCTCAAGTCGAGAAATAGATGACTGTACTTAGAAGCGAACATGTTCCACACACTTTGAACAGCAGCAAAAATATTTTGGATATATGCTAGTGACATGTAAGTATATGTGAATATGTACTTTTTTTTTTTTTTAATGTAATATGTGTAGCATATAGGAGCTAGACCGAGTACCATGGGCCCAATCTGGTGGAACGCAAAAGTTCCCTCAGGGAAACTAATGAGTAAGTTACTGTGAAGCATAGGAGAGGTGAAAGACACAGGGCTGGTATGTATTGAGTGTTTTCCTTTATTTCTGAAACATTTAACTTGCTTCTAGCAAAAACCGCATGAAAATTGAAGGTAAGCTGGACATGCTGCACTACTTTTTGTGAAGCACAGTTTCAAGTGTACTATGGTCATTTTGACCTCAGAATTCAAAAAGAAGGCGTTTACTTTCATTTTGGAAAATATTTTGTGAAAAAAAGCAGGTCAGCGAATCATCAAAGGCCCATTTTTGTGTTGCACTGGGCATGACTGATACTACATTGTGTGTGTTACATGGCCAGCATATCTAGGATTGGATATTTTCGGGTAGGTATTTATTAACAACCCTATGTAAAAATAATGGTGGTCTAGCTCCACATGCGCAATGCGATTACAAACTATTCAGCGCAGTTGCGATAGCAAATGAATCGATCGGAACTCTTCGCTAATCAGACGAGGTAGTTCCGATTGTAAACGAATACGATCGGAAAATCTCCGCAATCGGCTTGTCTAAAACAATTACGAATACAATTTCAAAAATCCGATCTTTTCAATCCTGTTTTTCCCTAGCAAAACGCATGTTACATTGGGTGAAATTATTGCCATTTACCTTTTTCATAGTCCTCTTTATAATTAAGTAAAGTTTATATCAATTGGTGGACAAAAAGATATAGGTAGAGCCTCTAACGGCATATGAAAATGGCAAAGACGAAAGCATCACGCTTCTAGAATACAGAAATAGGCTACACCAGTCACGGGTTGTGACTACTCGCCAGCACAATTGTTGTTCAACAGACGACTTCGAGATAAAATACCAACAAATTCAGAATTACTTGAACCACAGGTGCCAAGAGATGCTCACCAACAATTACTCAAGTGCCAGGAGAAACAAAAGTTCTACAATGATAAAAGGACACAAATCTTGAAACCCCTGCATGATGGTGATTCAGTACGCTACTGGAAAAATAAAGTGTGGGAACCTGCACAGTCTACCATTTTATGCCAGGTTTTTAAGTTTTTTCCACTTTCCAAGCATCTGATTAACACCCTTGTGTAAATAATGCATTAAATTAGGATAACAACTTTACACTCCAAGGGGTCGTAAATGATGGGCTAGCTCTGACCAGCAGGAGTATTAGATTACACAGAGATAACAGACATGGGTCAGTGTTATGTGGAAAGAAACATTGTAAAAGAAACCTGTACACTAGGTTATGTTTAATTTCACTTTTAATTCTAGAAAATACAAATTAAGATACATGCATGGTATCTGAATTTTAACTATTATTTATTGGAATGAAAAGAAATACAAAGTAGGTACATGTACACAATATAATGCACCTCAAGAAATGAGTCATTAGACGCTGTATCTTATCTTAGTTGAATGTTTAACACATCCTACAAATCGTTTTTAATTTTTAGCTCGACTATTCGAAGAATAAGAGAGCTTATGTAATCACCCCGGGGTCGGCGTCGGCGTCGGCGTCGGCGTTGGCGTTGGCGTCGGCGTCGGCGTCCCACATCAAGGTTTGCGTGTAAGCTGTACAAGTCTATATCTCTTACATTTCTTATCCTACCACAACCAAATTTGTTCATGGGCTTCCTTGTAGCATTATCTTAAGGGCTGCATAAGCAATTTTGGTTCCTGTAACCCATGGGCTCCCATGGAACCCAAATTATGATAGCCCATAAAATGTGCCCCATTTCACATCAAATTTTGCGTGTAAGCTGTGTTTACAAGTCTATATCTCTTACAATTCTTACCCTAGCACAACCAAATTTGGCCATTAGCTTCCTCATAGCATTATCGTAAGGGCTGCTTAAGTAATTTTGGTTCCTGTAACCCCTGGGCTCCCATGGAACCCAAATTCTGATAGCCCTTAAAATATGTCTGTTTCACATCAAATTTTGCGTGTAAGCTGTGTTTACAGGTCTATATCTCTTACATTTTTTTTCCTAGCTGAACTAAATTTTGGAATTGGTTTCCTTATAGTATGTTGTAAAGGGTTGGATAAGTAATTTTGTCTTCTGCAAATTCTGGGCTCCCATGGAACCCAAATTGTGATGGCCCATAAAATGTGCAATAAAGGCAGATCTAGGTTTGCATGTAAGCATGTATGCATGTATATATATATAATTATGGTTTGGGATTTGTTATAGCATTATGCATCTTATTACTTCGCCCATATTGGGGCCTGGGCTCCCTCCTCTCCCCCCCCCCCTCTACCCCCGCCCCCACTCCCCTCCACACTCGCCCCAGACTTGAAACTTTTTTTTTTTCTTTTTCTTTTTACATATTTCTGTGTTGCTTTTGTCAATTCTTACACATATATGTTGCAACCCTCCCCGCCCCCACCCCCCCCCTCCCCCCCCGCCTCTCACCCCATGACCCCACCCACCCCGCCCCAGACTTGAAAACTTTTTTCTTTTTTTTTTTACATATTTCTGTGTTGCTTTTGTCAGTTTTAACACATATATGTTGCAACCCTCCCCGTACACCTCCGCCCCCGCCTCTCACCCCATCACCCCACCCACCACGCCCCACACTTGATTTTTTTTTTCTTTTTTTTTTTACATATTTCTTCGTTGTTTTAGTCAATTCTTACACACATATGTTGACCCCCCAAACCCACAACGCACTCCCACCTCTCACCCCATCCCTCCCACCCCACCCCAGACTTTAAACTTGTTTTTTTTTTCTTTACATATTTCTTTGTTGTTTTAGTCAATTTTTACACATATATGTTGCCCCCCACCCTCACCCGCACCATACCCACCCACCGCCCTAACCCCCCCCCCCCCCCCCCCCCCCCCCCCCCCACTTGAAACTATTATAATTTTTTTTTTACATATTTCTGTGTTGCTTTTGTCAATTCTTACACATATATGTTGCAACCCCCCTCCCCCTCCCCACCCCTCTCACCCCATCACACCCCTCCCCGCCACACACTTGGAACTTGTTTTTTTTTTTTTTACATATTTGTTTGTTGTTTTAGTCAATTCTTACACGCATATGTTGCACCCCCCCTTGAAATTGTTTTTTTTTTTTTTTTAAATATTTCTGTGTTGCTTTTGTCAATTCTTACACATATATGTTGCAACCTCCCTCCCTCCCCCTCTCACCCCATCCCACACCCCGCCCCACACTTGGAACTTTTTTTTTTTTTCATATTTGTTTGTTGTTTTAGTCAATTCTTACACACATTTGTTGCCCCCTCCGCCCCCGCCCTCTGCCCTCCCCACAACCCACTCCCGCTCCCCCTACCGAACCCCCACTTGAAAATCTAATTTTTTTATAATTTTTTTTTACATATGTCTGTGTTGTTTTAGTCCTTTCTTGCACATATATGTTGCCCTCACCACCCCCACTCCCCCCACCATCCACCCCTGCCTCTTTCCCGCACCCCATTCAAAACTCTATTTTTTAAAAAAAAATCACATATTTCTGTGTAGTTTTGGTCAATTCTTACACATAGTTATGTTGTGCTCCCAACCCCACCCCACATTGTTGTAGCCTTGTTTTCTGATGGTATATACTAGCTATAAATTTATTATTCTCCGAAAAATCGAATAGTCGAGCTGCGCTGTTCTCCGACAGCTCTTGTTAAAATTGTTGATTGAATGAAATTATATCTAGAAGTTTGAGCAGATAATTCAATAAAATATATGAACTGCAAATAATCTACAAATACTGCACAGTTAAATAATTATGGTCTTATGATAGACACATTATTTGTGTACTCTTGCTGGAAAAAAATCACTTTGGGTGCCGTATGGCTTTTTAATACACGTTTTTGGTATCACATATACAAATGCTTAATGTTACGTTATGGAGTGAGTGAGTGAGTGAATGCGGGAGGAGTGAGTGAGTGAGTGAGTGAGTGAGTGAGTGAGTGAGTGAGTGAGTGAGTGAGTGAGTGAGTGAGTGAGTGAGTGAGTGAGTGAGTGAGTGAGTGAGTGAGATGGTGTGTGAGTGAGTAATATAGTGGCTTAGTTTTGGGTGGATGGGTTTTGAGTGAGTGAGTGAGTAAATAAATAAATAACGAATGAGAGAGAGAGTGAGAGTGAATGAGTGAGTGAGTGGGTGGGTTGGTGGGGTAGTGAGTGAGTGAGTGAGTGAGTGAGTGAGTGAGTGAGTGAGTGAGTGGGTGAATGCGGGAGGAGTGAATGAGTGAGATGGTGAGTGAGTGAGTGAGTCAGTGAGTCAGTGAGTCAGTGAGTCAGTGAGTGAGTCAGTGAGTCAGTGAGTCAGTGAGTGGCTTAGTTTTGGGTGGGTGGGTTTTAAGTGAGTGAGTAAATAAATAAACGAATGAGTGAGAGTGAATGAGTGAGGAGTGAGTGAGTGAGTTGTGGTGGGTGAGTGGGGTATTGAGTGATTGAGTGAGTGAGTGAGTGGGTTTTGAGTGAGTGGGTGAGTGAGTGAGTGAGTGAGTGAGTGAGTGAGTGAGTGAGTGAGTGAGTGAGTAAAGAATGAATGAATGAATGAATGAATGAATGAATGAATGAATGAATGAATGAATGAATGCACACACTGTATTATTATGTGAACTGTGCAACTTTCAAGAAATGATAGAAGTATGACATTTCTGACCTTGACCTTGAAGATACAGACACGTGTGTTGGATTATGCACGTCGTCTTGATGAGGTGTGTATTTGTGACAATTTATTTGAAAGTCTGTCAATGTATGTGAGAGTTATGGAGCGGACACAAAAATTGACCTTATTATATGTATTAGTGATATCACTCATTTAGATAGACAGGTGCTATCATGGAAGAGTATAAAAAAAAGAGCAATACGACGACCTATAAATCACTTAAAGGAATAGTTTGTAAGAAAAAATAAAAAAAAGAAAAGTGTATTATGTACATTCTATGTAGAAACCTTCCCTCACCCACCACACCAACCCAGTCAAATTAAATTGGAGTTTCCTCTAATGTCCTTGCAACCGCTTGCGGTCAATACAAAATACGTGTTGGTTTGAAATTAAATGGCATCAACTTGTGTCGACCATTTCTACTGTTACCTTATTGACAATCTCCATGTTAGCTTTTCTAACATAGACAGAAAAGTAAAGACAAAAGAACCAAAGACGTATTGCGTGTGTGTGTGGAATAATTTTTTTTGACAAGACATATTTTTCCAGTCTTCTTCATGGTTATAGTGAAATGCAAAAAAAGAAACGTATTTATGGTCCTGGATGGGGTAATTTAATACTTCCTTGTTTATAAAATTTGATTTTGTAACAGCACAGAACAATTTTATTTATTTAATATGTTTGTTTTTTACTTTGAAATACTAATTTTCAGCATAAGCAAAACAGAAAAGCAGAACACTACAAAATACCTTGCAAATTTGTCTTTTCCATTCAACCATGTAAATCTGTAACCTGTACCAGTTGTAAATACTGTACATAGCATTTCGATTAGGGATATCAGTTTCCTCAAGTGGTGGTCAGAGCAGCAGGGGTGATGATTTGTGACTGATAAGCCAGAGCATAGAATTCAGCCAAATTTTGGGATAAAATGCTAGACTGTGCAGTCATTGATAGAAAACAATCCACACCAAGGTCGTATAACATTACAACAGATAATGACTTTAACCTCAGATGTAACAGAGATCATCTCCAGAAAACATCAGAGCCAACACCTGTGGTGATCATGAAAAATAATTACAATGACCCATCCACTAATGATCATGGAATAACAACCAGACAACATAGTCATAACTCAACTGATAACATTCAGCGGCAGAACATTACAAAAAGGTCACTGCGTCCCAGAGATAATATATCAAGAAGCCAGCCAAATACAGGGATGGCGATTGTGTAAATTGGTTATGCAATTAAATCTGATGGTAAAGATCAGATAATAAAGGGCTAATGTGCTAGTAACCGTTCAGTCCTGAAACTTCAAAAGGCAACTAATATCCAACTAATTCCTAAACATTAAGTATGATAAATCTAATCATTTCAAGTATTGGGGATTTCCTGTAAACAAGTTTATATGTAAACTGTTCTTATATTAATTAAAAGTTTAACATATTATCAAAGTGACTTTAGACTTGGAATCAACGCAACTTTGACACTGTGAAATAAATGTGAATGCTTGATTGTTTTGACATTGAAAAGTCTGGCACTGAATACATAAAATTGTGGCTAGATGTTTGTTTGACATGGTCAGTTCCACGAAGCAAAGTTCAAATTGGATTTAATGTGAACATTATTTTGATACCAATCTATGAAGGGATATTATTATCAGTGCTGCCAAAATAACATTAACTGTTTAACAATACCGTATTCATTCTCATTATGGATTACTCGGAGATTAATTAATCAAGAACATTTGTTTATGTGAATCATTATTCTTTCAAGAAAGTGAGAAGTCATGGTTTTCTTACAATCATTGATAATTAGCTTAGCTCCTCCTCTCTATCTGTCAATCATACATTGCAGGCTAATGCCTCTCTAATACACCATTTTAAGGCATTGACTTTTATAGTGGGACTAAAGGGCTAGACTGTGTGTAATATTAGCAGGTGTGTGTAATATAGTAATAAATGTAATATACAAGAAATGTGGAATTGTATATCAATGATTACTTTCTAATTACCTGGCCATGTGCTGTTTATCAATCTCATTACTTCATCTCATTACTACGCTACTATCAGATGATCTTGTTATTTCAGGGGAGTGGTGATGTATTTGGCTCAACCTTGGCTAGCTTTGAAACAAGTCAAACTTCCGTTAATATAAACACTCAAACCAAGTTTGACATGCGACCCAAGGGCGGAGTCAAATTTGACTACAGTGTCACCATTTGAACAAACTTGGTAGAGGACCATAAGCTGAGTGTAAGTACAAAATATTAAACTGTTTGCTCTTGCAGTTTCAGAGAAGAAGAATTTTTAAATTTTTCCCTATATAAGTCTATGTAAAACAAGTGACCACTAGGGTGGGGCCAAATTTGACCTCTGGGTCACCATTCAAACAAACTTGGTAGAGGACCATAAAGCTGAGTGTAAAAACAAAATAATAACCTTCAAATAAATTACTCTTGTAGTTTCAGAGAAAAAGCTTTTTAAAGTTTTTTCCGTATATGTACGTCTATGTTAAACTGTGACACATGGGGCGGGGCCAACTTTGACCGCACCATTTGAACAAAATTGGTAGAGGATCCATAAGTTGATAATAATTAAACAATATTAAACCAAATTATCTCTCGTAGTTTCAGAGAAGAAGATTTTTGAAGTATTTTCCTATAACTCTATGTAAAACTGATCCAAGGGCCCTAAGCTCCCAATTAAAAAAAAATTGAACCCATGAACCAAAGTTTCTTAAGAGAAAAAAATAATAATAATAATAATAATATAAAAAAAAAGATTTTTTTTTTTTTTTTTTTTTTAGAAAAACTGAACCCATGAACCAATGTTTCTTATGGAAAAAAAAAAGAAATAAAAAAAGAAGCCTCCCGTGAGATTTGAACCCACGACCTGAATAATTCAAGGGGATATTTATTAATTTATGCACTCTGTCTGCGTTCTGGCGTCCTTGGCTTCGTAGTCAGGTATGTGCTTAAGGTCTTAGTTATATATCGTATATGTGGAATCTGCATTGCATGTGTGACATTTATGTGTGTAAACTGGCATGACCCAGATTGGAAAGAGGCATCTGACTTGAAGACAAGTTGCCTCATGCATATCACTAGGTAGCTATACACTATAGGAACTACCGAAGAACAAGTGGCTGGTCTGTGTTAGGCCTAAAACTTATGGGAAAAAAAAAATGGTTCTGAACAATGACGTATTGCAATATATCGAGGTAAACTGACAATACAGAGGAACTTTCAGTTGTATCTTCAACTTGTATGGAGTTTATGAGATAAGTACATGCAGAATCTCAAAATATCTTGCTCCAAAACAAGACTTGTATCAATTTCCTACCTACCTACCGCAATATTTCAGAGCATGCAATAGGAAACACACCTATTTTTGTTTTTGCCTTAACAGCCTACATGGTGGTGGAACATGTTCTTACAACCGTAAATGAACAAACGACCATATGTATGGACGAAGGTTGGCTTTTTTTTTTTGAAATTATCACCATGACGTGATGTTGAGCCATGTCGAAAACTATTTTGAATCCACATCAAACATGACCGCCAGACATCTTGTTTGTTGTCATGGAGTGATGTAATAAGGACTTGTATAAAAAAAAAAATTGCGCCTACTCTGAAGCTACTTCGTGCACCTTTATCACACTGCATAGGGCTGTTGCTCTTGCAACCAATGGGAGTAATACAGAAATGACAGCGCTCGACATCTCCATAAGAGTAATGTAGAAATGACAGAGCTCGACATCTCTATGAAATCACTGTAATGCAGGAATAACAGCGGTCGACATCTCTGTAAAAGTGAGAGTAATGCGCAACGACAGCGCTCGACATCTCCATAAAAATGGGAGAGATGCAGAAATGCGCTCGTCATCTCTGTGAAAATGAGAGTAATGCAGAGAAGTCTCCATGAAAATGAGGGTAATGCAGAAATGGCAGCGCTCGACATCTCCATGAAAATGAGAGTAATGCAGAAATGACAGCAGGCGACATCTCCATAAAATGGGAGTAATGCAAAAATGACACCACTCGACATCTCCATGAAAATGGGAGTAATGCAAAAATGACAGTGGACGACATCTCCATAATAATGGGATTTATGCAGGAATGGCAGCGCTCGACATCTCCATGAAAATGAGAGTAATGCAGGAATGACAGCGGTCGACATCTCCATAAAATGGGAGTAATGCAGAAACGTCTCCATGAAAATGAGAGTAATGCAGAAATGGCAGCGCTCGACATCTCCATGAAAATGGGAGTAATGCAGAAATGACAGCGGTCGACATCTCCATAATAATGGGATTTATGCAGGAATGGCAGCGCTCGACATCTCCGTGAAAATGAGAGAAATGCAGGAATGACAGCGGTCGACATCTCCATAAAATGGGAGTAATGCAGAAATGACAGCAGTCGACATCTCCATGAATATGAGAGTAATGCAGAAATGACAGCAGTCGACATCTCCATGATAATGGGAGTAATGCAATAATGACAGCAGTCGACATCTCCATAAAATGGGAGTAATGCAGAAATGACAGCGGTCGACATCTCCATGAAAATGAGAGTAATGCAGAAATGACAGCGGTCGACATCTCCATGATAATGGGAGTAATGCAATAATGACAGCAATCGACATCTCCATAAAATGGGAGTAATGCAGAAATGACAGCGGTCGACATCTCCATGAAAATGAGAGTAATGCATAATGACAGTGCTCGACATCTCCATGAAAATGTGAGTAATGCAGAAATGACAGCGGTTGACATCATCATGATAATGGGAGTAATGCAGAAATTACTGTGGTTGACATCTCCATAAAATGGGAGTAATGCAGAAATGACAGCGGTCGACATCTCCATGAAAATGTGAGTAATGCAGAAATGACAGCAGTCGACATATCCATAAAATGTGAGTAATGCAGAAATGACAGTGGTCGACATCTCCATGAAAATGGGAGTAATGCAGAAAGGACAGTGGTCGACCTCTTCATAAAATGTGAGTAATGCAGAAATGACAGCGGTCGACATCTCCATAAAATGTGAGTTAAATGCAGAAATGACAGCGGTCGACATCTCCATAATATGTGAGTAATGCAGAAATGACAGCGGTCGACATCTGCATAAAATGTGAGTAATGCAGAAATGACAGACAGCGCTCGACATCTCCCTAAAATGGGAGTAATGTGGAAAGAGAGTAAGAGACAACACTTGACATTTCCATACGTACATGAGGATTTGCTTTTTACACAAATTAGGATAGGATTTTTTATTGTATCGCTTAAATGTCGACTTTGTAAGTTAGGGATTAGAAGTTTAATTTACATTATTTATTTTGTATAAATTATTCATTGCAACACCCCATTTAATGATAAGATCATATTTATTTTAGTCAGTTTGTTCAAAATGAATAATGACAACAATTATTCCAACTTGTTATAGGGTGCCGTGTGTAACAAAACTATTTAGCTCAAAAACATGTTGTTTTTTCACTATTTAACATAATGGAGTGCACCATATTTAAATAAATCGACATGATTTAAATAAATTGACACTTAATAAATTAAATAAATCCTCTTGATTGAAAGTATATCCTTAAGATTTAAAATATATCGTCACGATTAAAATATATCCATGTGATTTAAATCATTAGAATATATGTAATTATATTAAAATATTTCTATTTATGCTCATAGAGGATTTGTTTAAATGGTGTCGATTTATTTAATTATAGTGAATTTAATTAAATTGTTGCACATTTACACTATAACGAAGGTCGACTTATTTAGATCACAAACGAATAATTACATCAAAACCATTTAGTTAAATCGTATGGATAAAATCAAATATTTAAATCGCGAGGATATAATAATCTAAATCGTAAGGATATACTTTAAATCGAGAGCATTTATTTAGGGTCAATTTATTTAAATCGTTGGTACAGTCCATGTTAAATAGTGAAAAAAATTGTTTTTGAGCTAAATTTTTTTTTTTTTTTAAAACGGTGCACCATTGTTCCATTTCATAATTTCGGTCCATTATTTATTTTGAAAACATTTGCCGCGATGTGTTGGCGAACATTGCCGCAACTTTGCAGTGAACATCACCACAAGCATCGCCAGCACAGTGCAGAGAAACATATTATGCAAATGAAGTTTGCTGCAAAGTTGCCGCGCACTTTTACTATGTAAATGAGGTCTGCGGCAAAGTTGCAGCAAACATCGCCAAAACATCGCCAGAAGATTACAGCTAAAAGCGTTATGCAAATGAAGTTTGCTGCAAAGTTGCCGCACACTTTTACCATGCAAATGAGGTCTGCGGCAATGTTGCTGGGAACATCTCCGGAACCTCACCAGAACCTCATTTGCATATTTGTTCGCTGCACCTTTGCCGCAGACCTCATTTGCATGGTAAAAGTGTACCGCAACATTGCCGCAAACTTGTCTGCCGCAGCTTTTCAGCAATGTTTGCGGCAGAGTTGCAGCAAATAGTCGCCAGAAGCCTATATTTTTGGTATGGGAGTGGACAGTACTCGTCCCACAGTACCGTAAATTGCCCATTACCAGCTACGTAACCCTACGCCGGAGAATAGATACACTGAACGTCTCGCGCAACTGCGTGGGCAGTAATTTATAAGAGCAAGTGTGGGTCCCAAAATTGCCCTAAAAGGAATGGACAGGTAGGCCTTTATTATGCTATTCAACTGTTGTAACTTCTTCTCATTGATCAAACCACCGTGAAATCGAAGGCAAACGTTATCATAATATCAGCCTATTCTTAAACAAGACTCGAACGTTTGTGTGTCAATTTAGGATTTTTACTAGCGAATGCGAAACTGGGAACCATTCAGATACTTCCGACACAGAAGTAAATGTATGAAGTTTTGAATATGAGAAAATTGAACCGTTTATTGAACAACAAATGAATGGAATAAAACCATGAAGACTTAATCCATCATATTAATTGAAAAATATTTGAGATAAATCATTAATTTCAGGTGCGGAGGAGGCGTTGCACAGGAAATTGCGTCTTTGATTATTCATAATTTTCCATTACAGAGATGTTGAGATTTTATCAGTAGGTGATAAAATGTCGTTCGCAACATCTCGTACACTGCTTCGCAGCATGACTCAAATGTAATACGCAGGTTTCCATATTGGTTACATCATACTAGCGTGACGCGTTTCGGATTCCCGCCAAAACGAATTTGCATTCAAAGTTATCCTCAACATTTTGCAATGTCATTTAGCCGATTGCTCCATCTATAGTTCATTTACGTGAAAGCAGTGATAAAACATTCATCTGTATCGTAAATAACAAGCATGCAACACAAATCATACATCAACACGTGTTGCAAGCGGCCATAATGTTTATGTAGCAACAGCTTAGCAACAGTGCACTATTTCCTGTGCCGTTGCCTTCCGGCTAACAGAATGTAAAGATTTTGAAGATACCGAAGCGCCGTGATACACACGAGGCGAGGTCCCGAAGAATGACGGGATTGACCGAGCGTTCACGATTGGATAAAATCTGTGTTACTCGGTTTTTATCGTTAGGTTCTATAGTAAAATAAGAATCTTTGGCAGAGTAAAAAGACGATAAGTTTCAAGATTTTGATTTTGAAAGATACATGTATTTAATCAGTTTGCATGAATGTGCATGAAATATGCAGGGTTTTAAAAGAACCACATTGAAGATACCTTAATGTTAACAATAAACTTGGTTGAACACAGTGTATTAGCCAGCCAACCGTGCAGCCGTCTTTTTCACGGCCGTTTTAGAAAAATCGCGGCCAATATTTGAGGGAGTGGGTGGGGTAATTTATTTATTTTTGTTGCTCAGCAACACTTCCAAATTCTTACTTTCTCAATATTGTCATGTTTTGTATACATTTATAGAAGAAATATGACCTAAAATGTATTTTGTCACCTTTATCTGTAAAAATAAATTACCCCAGAGACACCCACTTGTCGCGAATTGTCGCGTGTTAGCAACGTATTTTGCACGCCCTGTTTGCATATTTGCACACCCAGTTCTTGAATTTCTGCCTAATACACTGGTTGAACATCAAGGATAAAGACCGAGTTTATCACCTACCAGAATGTATTGGTATGCTCTTATTTCTGGTCACTGATTGGTCAGTTTTTTTGATGATGCTCTATCGAAATTATGAATTACCTTTATAGAACTGTTGTTATAATCATTTATGAGGACTGTAAGGGGACATTTTAGTGATATTTTCTGATGTGAAGTAGATGTTTACAAATACATACACCTTGTACACAGTCGCGTGCAATAATAAATTCCTATCTGACAATACCACTCTTCCTACGACAGGGGACGAAATATATTTTACTGTATACTCGTCCTGTAGGACAAGTGCCATTGACATGTTACTCGTCCTTATAGGATGTTTACTCTTCCTGCTCTGACTGTAAGAGTTCATAAGTCAAAGTAGTCAGATACCATCTTTTAACACTATTATATATAAATAAAACAAAGGGAAACATCATAACGTGTTGTTTTTTTCTCTTTATAAATCATTGAAAATTATGAAACTTTGACCAGTATTATAGATGACTATATTCATATTTATATTCTATAGTTCACTACAGTCTGATGTTACTCTGGCATGGTATATATTTCCCACTTTTCCTGTGAAAAAATGCCTTCTTAATTTTTTTTTTTTTTAATAATTATTACAAAATGTTAAACTACAACACAGGAAAACAGCATACATGTTGTAATTCCCCTTCCTGAAGGCCCTGGACCCAGTCACCTAAAAGCTGACTAGTGCCCTTCAAGATTCCCCCGTGAAAGTGTTGTTTGTATAACATCAAATACCGTAACGTTTGCGCTCCATGAAATTAGAACGGGACCCGCATTTTAGAATGTCCCAAAGCGGAAATGCGTCAATTTCCCAATATCCGGTTGACTTAAATTGCATTTTATCGTTGATTAAACAGAGTTGCAACTATTTACTGCATTTAATCGCTTAATAAACTATGTAAGAACTATTTTCTTTGTTGTTGTTTTCTACTGAAATGTTACTCGTCCTCTCGGATGACCGATTCATGGATTTCACTCGTCCAGATTCGAAAATCACTCGTCAATACGAGCGGACGATTTTTCGTGCCCTGTACGATCTGTAGTCAACCCGCGGAGATATCGAAGTCAAAAGTCACCAAAGTGCCATTTAAATATACTCATCATTTTTCTGATCTTGTCTGGATATCCGGTCAACATTCCCAAATTAAGTATCTGTCATTTCAGCAGTCGAATGCGATTGAACTACTGACGTCATTATGTTCTGCATTATGACATAAGAAGTTCATTCTCAGTATCTCGAGTACATCACTAGGATCAGATTGCCGAACAATTTTGGAATGAGGTCACACTAGTAGGACATAACCAATATGTGGTGACATTCGATATACATTTAGCAGTGAATGAGATGTTGTGAATGGATTTTTTTTTGTCTTGGTCTTAGAAACCTGACACATTTCCGATATATAAAAAGAAATCAATCAATTAAATCATTATTCAAAGCACCTTGAAATGAAACTTAATTGCTGACAAAATAATTACCCGTCAATAAAACACACAGAAGTTCGCAGTTTTGCTTATTGCAGACGACTCAGATTTCGCCCAACATGGATAAAAAACGAAGTCAGTCAAATTAGAGCGAAGTTTAAAGCGACTTCACCTAATTGCGAGACCCCTGATGTAGTCAGTCACATGAGTATTGATTGTAAACACTTTCTCTATAAGTAACCTATTATTCATGTCTGACACATATCGAAACTGCATTGGTTTATAAAATAAAGGAATGTGTTTGGTATAAAGCGCAAGTTTGTTTAAATTGTGATTGTTTTACTGACGAGAGAAATCAACGGAAATGTATGTATCCTACGATTAGTCATAAACATTAATAACCTGTCTATGTAATTATCGAATAATTAGTATTTTTCACTAAATATGAAACGAAGACCAGAATAATATTGCATTCGATCAACATTGACTGTCCATTTTAGGACGCGGGATCTGCACCATTTTCTATGAGATTGTGCTTTTTTGTAAACCTAATGCACGCTGATCGCGCATACAAACGTAGAAAACAATTCAATTTGTGACAAATATGCATGCGACATCGTAATCCGTAAATTTTAACTAAATGGACACAAACTCTCATTATTGTTTATCAGAGCTAGTCTTGATCATCTTGAACGTTTGATTGTAAGGGGGCACTCCTTAATTTCGCACGAATGTCCATGGTGTAAATCAGAAATACATCAACTAAGCATCTTTTAGGTCCATGGACCAGGATGGTATTTAGAAGAATTATGAAGCACATGTTTGATGTTGTTTTCAGTTTTGAGTACTTATAAGTTTATTTTGGTGTATTGGAATATGCATTCTTTGGGTTTTTTGGAGGCTATAATTTGAAAAATGATCAACTAGCAAAAACTTCCAAAAAGTTGGTAAAATGGCTGATTTTCACTCACGGGGAGATCAGCATTGAATATCTTTTTAAAACGCCGGAGAAGGTATGTAAAACTTAGCATTTCCTGATATGGAACAGCATTATGAGTGCAGACATGACACTGATATGCTTAGGAAAATTCATTTTTTTTATTTATTGACATCTGAAATATTGCTAAATTTGCTTTTTAAGCATGTTTTGAGGGGTGGGGTAATCTTAAAGAAATGGGACTAAAGTTGTACAGAAAATGCTTTTTGATACTTTTATTTGGTATGGAAACATGGGTAATTTTATTGTCTTCTAAGAAATGTATGACACAATGCTGATGTGATTTATTTTTGCTCAAGAATTCAGGCTAAGGGCTTGTCATGGGTTTGATTATTGAGAACTGTACATTAAACTGTGGAGTGCCCCCTTAAGGGTCCAACCTTTGTTTACTAAAACAGTCAAATGAAGTATTTTTTGTCTGTATTTCAACATATTTTCAAAGTTTGTTACCTTTCGGTTTGTTTGCGAAGAGAACTACTTCGGTTAGAATGTAATTTGTCGATAAGGCAAACACGCATTGCTACGAAACCCAGATTATGAACAACTCAGTAAAATATATATATTGTAATACTCCACGATGCACCGTATCGTATCTTGAGATATCGTATCTTGAGATATCTCAATATGTCTAATTTATCTTGAGATACTCCATGTTGAGATACCACATTTTATATTAAGATATTTGTATTGAGATATCTCAATTAATACTGACTATAAAAAATCTATTTTATAGTCACAGTTATTGGAGGATACAAGTAATTTTCACGTGTGTGTAGTTCTAAGATTTATAGTCCGTCCGCCAACGAACACGTCAAGGTATACCTCACGCGATGGGCACAATAGAGTCTGGACTTGAGTAATTTTTACGGTGCATTTCTTCGTATATGTACACCGGCTTGTTGATATGTTCACAAATAGGTAAGATTTCCCTTGAGCTTACATTTAAAAACTGAATTTTATTAACATCAGACTCGCAGGATCTATGATTTTGTAATATTGCTGGTGCTCATGATTTTGTCATCTATTAGGATGTATTCGTTTCTATTTATTCATACCGATGTTTACGTGGTTCCTGGATGCAAATAATGTTTTCCATTTTACCATTTTTGCGCCATTTTTTGGGTTCTCGCCGGAGAAATTTGTCTTCCAATTTTATTCACATAAGCTTTATTTCGTCTCTTTCTTTGTTTCTATTCTGATAATTCATATAGGTCGTGGATATTAATAAATAAAAACATGATTCCTCCCGCCGTTTGTAGTGCCGTATCGTTTCTCACGCAGTTAAGATTTCAGGGACTTTAGGTAGACATTGATTAATATTACTCTGATATTGTGTGGTTTGTGGCTGTCGGGGTCGAATTGAAGTGTTTAACGCGTTCGTTTAGCGGGGTTTGCTGCGGGTTAGGGAGTAACTTATCCACCTGATTCACCTAATTCCAAAATGGAATGTCCCTTTAATATCTGTTTACTGGTGTATGCAGGTGGAGAACGCACTCTCATGTTAACGTTAACTCGGTCAACAGCTGCTTATATCTAGGGCCTATGCTAAAATTAGAACAATGTGGATGTCTAGCTAGGCTAGCGAGAGTTTAACTGCAAATGTGTATTGCTGGGTGCGTTTATTCAGTTTTTGGGTGTGGGGTAATAACACGGATTTATATACGTGTACATATAAATCCATGGTAATAATAATAATTAAATAAATATAATAATAATAATACCTATATAAAGAAATTAAAAAAAAAATAAAAATAAAAAAATAAAAAATAAAAATAAAAAATAAAACAATACATCAAAAAAATAAATAAAAAAAATAAAAAATAAAATTAAATAAGAATAAATAAATAAAATAAAATAAATAATAATAGACTAGTTCTACATGAAGACTGCACAAACAGTTATTACAATACGTTTGTATTACTATTTAGAATTTTATTTTCATTTGTATTCCATTTGTGGTTTATACATTGTACATCAATTTTGTTTTCATAATCACACTGGATAATGCGGCCAGTTCAAGGGTTACTTCACTGCCAGTTAACGCCTGGAAAAGTCAGCGGTTGCCTCCCAGCAGATCCGAAGGGTGTGGATATCGTTCAGCTATTCAGTGCCGTCACAGATCGTTGAGAGGTTGCAGAAGAGGCCGTACACAGACGTTAGTCAGTTAGAGGAACAGATGTTGCACTTCATCCGGAAACAGGACTCGTTTTTATACACTTATAATGCTGTTGTCGTTGATAATGCAAAAATCACCAAACATTATCATATTATCATGTTTCCACCAGGAGTCTGCAAATTCATTGTAGATATTGGTGGGTGATGTATGGCTGTTGTCATTATGCGGATGATTGTTCACAACTTTTCAATTTTTGTTACAGTAAAACATTGTTACTGCAAACAGTTTACACTAGGAAATTTAAAATGGTCTCAAAGTAAACAATATCCTGTTTGTAATGACGGTAGTTAGACTACATTTTCAACTCACTGAATCAATTTGCAAACACAATGAAAAAAATAATCATAACAATTATTGAGTCATTCGAGAGGCAATTAAAACTGTAAATAAAGTGGATGGGAGCCTGGACACTCCATGATGGGAGTGTCCGGGCTCCCATCCATATGGCGGGCAGCGAAGGTGTGAAAGGAAGGACATATAAGTTTGAGTTTAACTTTATTCAGCTCCTGTATACCCAGAGACTGAATTGTAATCTAAACATAAATTATATACAAATTTGCTGTCCGTACGAATTGCTAAAAAACATTTGAATTGATTGAATTCGGTGCACTTGTAATTATGCTTGAATATCAACCGTGCTTTCAACACTTGCTTAAATGCTTATCAGAAAAGTTGCTTTCATAATGAACATTTAATTTGGTGCACATGTATTTATGTCCTTAATATTGTAATATTCAATTTGCTTTATTGCTTAATGCTTTCTACTGTAAGGGCTTGCCATAATGGTCTTTTGTGCTTACCGGCAGCCCAATTGTTAAGCCCCATGATTGGGGCTTGTTTATCAATCCATGCCACGCCCAATATTTGCCAAATCTATTAAAGTTTAAAAAATATTTTATGTGTTGTTATTACAGTGCTCTCCAATAATACTGACTATAAAAAATCTATTTTATAGTCACAGTTATTGGAGGATACGAGTAATTTTCACGTGTGTGTGTGTGTTGTTCTAAGATTTATAGTCCGTCCGCCAACGAACACGTCAAGGTATACCTCACGCGATGGGCACAATAGAGTCTGGACTTGAGTAATTTTCACGGTGCATTTCTTCATATATGTACACCGGCTTGTTGATTTGTTCACAAATAGGTAAGATTTGCTTTGAGCTTACATTTAAAAACTGAAATTCCCTCCCTCCCTGCCCACAGGATCATTTGATTTAAATCGATAATATTGTCTTTCAGTTGTATAAGTACAACAAGTTCATCTAAGACAGTCTAAATGTGTGTCAATACTTCTATTCAAAAGATAGCATTTTATGTTGCAAGATCATGTTGCTTTTTCTGAGTTATATATTTTCAGTTGATGCCTTCACCTGGATCCACTTACCTAGTCAACAATTACTGGTGTGGCATGGACATTCAGTGCACTTACATACTTGATGGAACATTTGGATCACAACTAGTTGATGTGTTTGTGTGCGGGCAGCGAAGGTGTGAAAGGAAGGACATATAAGTTTGAGTTTAACTTTATTCAGCTCCTGTATACCCAGAGACTGAATTGTAATCTAAACATAAATTATATACAAATTTGCTGTCCGTACGAATTGCTAAAAAACATTTGAATTGATTGAATTCGGTGCACTTGTAATTATGATTGAATATCAACCGTGCTTTCAACACTTGCTTAAATGCTTATCAGAAAAGTTGCTTTCATAATGAACATTTAATTTGGTGCACATGTATTTATGTCCTTAATATTGTAATATTCAATTTGCTTTATTGCTTAATGCTTTCTACTGTAAGGGCTTGCCATAATGGTCTTTTGTGCTTACCGGCAGCCCAATTGTTAAGCCCCATGATTGGGGCTTGTTTATCAATCCATGCCACGCCCAATATTTGCCAAATCTATTAAAGTTTAAAAAATATTTTATGTGTTGTTATTACAGTGCTCTCCAATAATCCCCATAAATCTCAATGTATATCTCAATTTATCTTGAGATCATTGTCTTGAGATGTCTTAAGTTGTTTTGAGATATCTCAATGTGTCAAAATAAATTGAGATATATCTTACAATTTCTCAAGATGTATCGCAACTTATCGTGAGATATCTAACGATATCTCGAGATCCCATGTGTCTTGCGGTCGGTATATGCAATTTTAGTAGGATTTTCTAAGTTTGAGGTGGGCTTTATGCCATTTAAAAACTATCTATTGATGTAATTCTTGGGTTTGCCTTAGCACTTTTTCATTATATTGACAGTTTGCTATCGGTAATGTCCCGTTTAAGTACTGGTTGCTATGGTATTTTGATGTCATCGTAATATAACGTTAAACATAGAATAGCATGTGGCGTGACGTCATGTCCAGGGCTTCTAAAATCGCCGGTTTATCAGTTCCCAGACCGAAATCTGTTTCTCCAGACCGTTTTTCTTTTCAACATCTCTGTTTAAATCAGTCCAGATATTTTATCTATCGGTCGTTAAAAACTCTACAATTGCCCTTTACCCTTAAACTATGCCTTGCGGCAATATTCTTTGATCCATAACACATTGTTTGTCGCTCGCTGTGCGAAAGTAGGTCAATTTGGACTAAACCATTACCGATAGTAGGGAGTTTTCCGGAAGAGTCTATAGCTAGGTAGCATGAGAAAGTATATCACGCGTTCTGTCGGTTCACTAAAGCAAGTGTTACCGTCTGTAATTTCTTTGATATACCGTTAGTCGTAAGGTGTTAGCCTGTTTGCTTGTGTCGGTTTGTTTTTTAAGTGGCCAAAGCTGGGACTGAAATTTGTTTGCCTCATTAAAAAAATTAAATTACCGAGCGGTGTTACTTGTTTGTTTGATTTTTTTTTTTACAATAACTTTAAGTATAATATTATTAATGACATTAATTAAGGAAAGTGA
The DNA here is from genome assembly GCA_037043455.1 of Cyrtodaria siliqua. Classification (NCBI taxonomy): domain Eukaryota; kingdom Metazoa; phylum Mollusca; class Bivalvia; order Adapedonta; family Hiatellidae; genus Cyrtodaria; species Cyrtodaria siliqua. The sequence goes on from JAWPHD010005962.1 coordinate 54,443, forward strand.
TAAAACAAAATGTTAGAACCGACAAATGAACTCGACTGCCTCTAAATTACATTGGTTACCACGGTGATTCTTCATGCGACTTCCAGTTTATCAGACACTTCCGGTTCAATTCCTCAAATGATCAACAATTTTAATATTGAGTGAAAGTTATTTATTCAGTAAAGCGAAGACATGATGTCAGTCATTAAAATGTACAAATTGTGATAAAGTTAGTTATAAATAATACAAATATAATACAAACATAAATTTTAAATAGTTCTCTATATAAATGACTAAACCGAAAAAATGCATGGTGCAGCTGACATGGTGGGTGGGGTACGGCGATTTTCAAAATGAGTGCGATTCTTGCGGCAGTAAAAAACCTGGACCGATTTGCATTTTAAAATTTTAGAAGCCCTGGTCATGTCACATGACGTCATTATGTTGTCGCGTTAAAATAAAAAAAACGCATAATATAGCGGCTTTATATAAATTGAGTTATAGGAGGCAACCTTTTAGAGTGGAAATGACTTCTGATTGCACATTTCAGACCTTATTCATGCTATGGAAAAAAAAAGAGACCTAAAGAAAAAAAAATTGCAAAAAAGCTGTTAAACGGGCATTTCAGTGTTATCTTAAAAAGGTGTTGTTAGGCATGGATGGTATTTATAATAATTATAAAGCACATGTTTGATATTGTTTTCAGTTTTGAGTAGTTCTAAGTTTATTTTGGTGTATTGGATTATGCATTCTTTGGGTTTTTTGGAGGCTATAAATAGAAAAATGCTCAACTTTGACGTTAAACATGGCTGCTAGCGTCCATCTTAGTTTACATAGAGTTATTTAGTAAAAACTTGTAGCGACTACTGCTCTGAAACTACTTGACGGATTTTCATGAAACTTCACAGGAATGCTGATCTACCTATCAAAAATCTATCAGTAGAGCTTCAAGGTCATTGACCTCTTGTTGGAGTCTGGCTTGACCACTGCTACATTATCTTTAAAATGGCCGACAGAGTTAGTAAATATTCATGTTTTGAAAACAAACGAGTGTATTATTCGCTATTGTAAGACAATTAAAATCAACATATGAGTTTGTCAGTCTTCAAAATTAGCCGGTAGCCTGAAGCCCGCAGTTAATAAAAATCATGTCAGGCATGTAAATTTTGCAAGCGGGCATGTTAAAAACAAGACGAAAATGCTAAAATAAATCGAAATGAAATCAGACACAAAAATTAACGACAGCTTGTAAACTAATTTAAAATTCGATTTTTATTTTGTTTATACATATACATCGCCGGAAACAACTCTCGGTTTCAGAACAGACTGTTTTTCAATTTTATTTGCTACAGTTGCTGCCACGCGGATTACGACTTCTTCTCAGTATACCTGCGGCTATTTTTCCATCGAAGTCCCTGCGATCGTACCGCGGATTGTCACCCGAAATATCGCGTGGATTCTTCGTGACCGTAAAAGTCACCGCAATTGCAAAATCCAGTATCAAAAGAAAGCAATCGCGGGGATTCTCTGTGATAGGTTCGCGGGAGAACGCGGTGGAAATAAGAGCAGGGATCTGAATCTGTAAAATGTAGAGCCTGTTACGGCATAGACTCATCGGAAGAGAGGCTGTTGCTGTTGGTAGCACTTTACGAGAGGTGATTTGAAGCTCTCCAATGATGGCATGCAAACGAAACTGTCTCCAAGATGGTTCCAATCAATAATTGTCTTTGGAAAGAATGAGTTTTTATATTGTTCATTCTTGCACTGTATTGTTTTGAAACACTTTGAATTATTTAGTATCTGATTGTCTATAATGTTATTAGCTTGAAAGTCACTGAAAGTTTAGGTCTTTCAGGAATTAGATAGTCTTGGCATTTGAATCAATAAAAAACGTAATAAAACTGATAAATACGATGAATACATTTCGAAAGCAATACAAATTTCAAACTTTTAATGCATTAAATAACACATGTTTTTCGGTGATTGTGTCGCGGTGGTCAAAAGTTATTGTCCCCGCGTTGAGTGGACTGTCCGCCGATCGCGGGGACAAAATCAGAGTGTCCGCGGTGAGATAAAATCCCCGCATTGAGTGTTATTAGTCGTAATCCGCGTGGCAGCAACTGTATTTACGAACGACGTTGGGGACGAATGAGCAATATTTAGTATGAATCAATATCGCAATGTAAACCCAACTGATAATGAACTGAAGATCTTTTCCTGTCTATTTTGTAACCTCCATGTACGATGAGCTTTCTTCATTATTTCGAAAGAGTGTAACCCGGCAGAAAAAAATAATGCAGACGTTAGGGACTCAAAAAAACAACACTTATTAAACGTAACGCATAATTTTTATACCCAGTGACTGAGAATAAAGTGTCAAAACAATCAAGTTCTTTATTTTATTTAATTATTTCTGATATTATTCTAGAGAACATGTAACTTTCTGTGACAATATACGTATTAATTTTGTCTTAAAATAACACTCAATTTACAGTTAAAAAATTCGGGTCAGTAGAAATGTGTTCGTCTAGTCAATTTTTGTAAGTCAAATGCCCTGTGGGCTAGTAGCTCAAAATGTTTTTCGTGAAGACTTGTTATTGTAATTACAGAGCTCCAGACAAACTTCCATGTCAAACGATATTTTACCTCCTAAATAAATCTGCAGTGCTGATTCAGATTACTTTAAAGAGTAAATGTTATGTTTTTGCTTTTTACTTCAAAATATGACTTTATTAAACTAGCAATTGTTAATTTGCAATGCTGTTTTCACTCCCTTTTTTTATTGCTGATTTCTTTAATTTGAAGTCTCACAGAAATTGCTTATCTGGAGACCGTCACGAAAACTTAACACTGGCTACAACTTTCTCATTTCTTGATATTTCTTCATCACACTTTCAATATATACTCATCATGACAACACATTACAATACTAAAATATAAAGGTCAAGGTCACACTGAAGGTCATTATATGGGTTAAATACTTGATTTTTTCTTCACGAACACTTGACGTTGGTTATAACTTTCTTATTTCTGACGAGTATCATTATTTTACGATGGGTGGTTTCACATATAGTGGACTTGTACTTCGCTGAATTTGCTTGTTTTCACAGGGTTTCTTTTTAATGAAGTATTGCAATTAATTTATAAGCATAACCTGCAGCTTCATCTGGCACATACAAAGGACATACTTTAAGAGTTAAGATCAGTGCCTAGAATGTATTATGTAAATATACATAATTTGAAGTAAAACATGTTTAATCTAAATTTCAGTTGGCTGATTAATTTTTTGTACGCTCTGTGCTGTTGGGAACATCTCTGTAGTGTAAGGAAGCATGCTTTTCTTTCGAGAAAAGAGATCCAGGTTCAAGTCCTGGCGGGGAACCTGGCACACTTACTGAGCTGTACAAACTTAGTTCTGGGATAATCACAACTTTAAAATAAATACATATCAAATTCTTGCTAATATGTCATGCTAACAATATCATCCTTTCACTGCCTTTCAAATATGTCCGTACTCCCCATGCTATAATACATGTATTATAGCTTTTCTTGTTAACCATGCATTCATTAAACAATACAAATTAATAAACACACGGTGCTTTAAGAAAAGAAAAAAATGCGATATATTTCCTTTCCAACTCGAGATTTTACCTATTTATTTAACCGTTTTATTTAACCGTTATTTGGAATAAAATTATACCATTAGAAAGGTTATTTATTTGGCTTTCTGGCAATGTAAAATATATAAAAAAATCAGTAAAACAAAGAAATATAATGTCTGTTTGGAATGTAGATGGGTATGCCGTACATGGAGGCTTCTCGCATACCGCCACGATATCGATAAATGCAGCGTATAATCGATAAACTTACCTGGACGACAAGTGTTCTCAGTTGAATACAGCGCTTGTACTGCCGTGTCATATCCCCGTCATATATAAAGCGCTGTATTTAGTAAGGGTTTATAATGGATTTTTCTGGAATATAAAACTGCAGGACTATATCCCACCTTTCTATATTTTCTTTCTGTTGGCATGCCAACCAGAGTTCTGGGTTGATTGACAGATTTTTAATAACATTGAGAGATAACCACCCAGAAATTGTTTCTGTGAAGTATTATACAATTTCGCCCAGTGGTTTCACATATGTTGTTTAAATGTTTACGATGACGACGGAAGACAACAACGAAGGACGAAGTCTGACCACGGACAAAATAGCGATAAAACATAGGTTTTATAAAGTTTTAGATAATTGACAACACAAAGGACTTCACGGTTTAGCATAAAATATTTGACTTCACGGATTAGCATAATTTAAAAACGCATTAATTCTTGCGAACAGATTCTTTGACACAAAACCCTTTCGCTTACCTGATGTGAAATAATATTGTGGAAGTTTTCGTGATAAAAACGGGGTATATGCATGGATTTTGTTCATAATATGCGCAAAATTAAAGTACGCTTCATGGATTAGCAATTTGTTCTGGTGCATTTTCAGAAGTTTTCCAAAGTGTTTACCAAAAGTACCAACTTTCACAAAAAAATAATATCAGTCGAGGGTAGAGTACATTTTTTGCGTTCGAATGCGATTTCTTTGGTAGAAAATGGTTAAGAAATACAAATCTTATCGCACTCTGAAGCTTTCGATGTGGGCGAATGTTTACATTTGATTTCTTCACGAATTAGCAATAATGACGTCATAGGTCATGTGGTATAGTCACCCTATCAATGAAAGCTCGGACAAGTTCGAAAACCAGCCGGACGGATAAATATCACCAGAGTTATGGCCCTTGTTTTGCTGAAAACTGCCATATTAAGCCTTGTGAACACTCTAGCACCTTCATTTATTTTTTGATCTTTATCAAACTTGCATAGATTGTTAATATCAATGAAAGCTCGGACAAGGTCGAAAACCAGCTAAATCGGATCAGTAACACCAGAGTTATGGCCCTTTTTTTCCCCTGGAAATTGCTATTTTCTGCCTTGTGAACGCTCTAACACCTTCATTTATTATTTGATCGTTACCAAACTTGCACAGATTGTTAATACCAATGATAGCTTGGACAAATTCGAAAATCAGCTAAATTGTGTCTGTAACACCAGAGTTATGGCCCTTGTTTTTTCTGAAAAATGCCATTTTCTGCCTTGTGAACACTCTAGCACATTCATTTATTATTTGGCCTTTACCAAACTTGCACAGATTGTTAATATCAATGAAAGCTCAAATAAGTTCGAAAACCAGCTAAATCGGATCAGTAACAATGGAGTTATGGCCCTTGTTGTTTCTGAAAAATGCTATTTTTTTCCTTGTGAACATTCTAGGGCCTTCAATATTAATTGGACCTTTACTTAACTTCGCCAGTGTCTTTATATCAATGAAAGCTCGGACAAGATCGAAAACCGGCAAGATCGAAATAATTTCACCGGAGTTATGGCCCTTGTTTTGCTGAAAAATGCCATATTAAGCCTTGTGAACACTCTAGCACATTCATTTATTATTTGATCTTTACCAAACTTGCACATATTGTTAATATCAATGAAAGCTCAGACAAGTTCGAAAACCAGCTAGATCGAACCATTAACAGCGGAGTTATTGCCCTTGATTTAGTTAAAAATGCTATATTTTGCCTCATTAAGACAATAGGGCCTTCATCTTTCATCCAATCTTTACCAAACTTTAGCAGATTGTTTATATAAATGAAAGCTCGGACAACTTCGACAACCAGCTAGATCGGACCATTAACAGCGGAGTTATGGCCCTTGATTTAGTTTAAAATGCTATATTTTGACTCGTTAAGACGATAGGGCCTTTATCATTCTTTCGATCTTTACCAAACTTTACCAGATTGTTTATATAAATGACATGTCGGAAAGTTTCGAAGACCAGCCAGATCGGACCAGTAACAGCGGAGTTATGGCCCTTGATTTAGTTAAAAATGCTATATTTTGCCTCGTTAAGATGATAGGGCCTTCATTTTTCATGCGATCTTTATGAAACTTTACGAGAATGTTCATATCAATGAAAGCTCAGTCAAGTTCGGAAACCAGTCAGATCGGACCAGTAACAGTGGAGTTATGGCCCTTGATTTAGTTAAAAATCCTATATTTTGCCTCGTTAAGACGATAGGGCCTTCATCTTTCATCCGATCTTTAAGAAACTTTACCAGATTGTTAATATCAACGAAAGCTTGGACGAGTTCGAAAACTATCCAGATTGGACCATTTACATCAGAGTCATGGCCCTTGATTTTCTGAAATATGCTATATCTTGGCCTCATTAAGACGAAAGGGCCTTCATTTGGCCGGATTTCATTGAAACTTTGCAGGGATGATCAGTACCAAGCCTAGTTGTACATAGTCACTGTGTTCCGGTTGAATGATTTTGGCAGAGTTATAGCCCTTTAAAGGTTTTAATACACAAACTTTGTTCTGACTAGTTCTCTCGAACCCCTGGCCGGATTAAACGAAACTTTTTAGGGATGATCGATTCTATATCTCTATATCTAGTTGTGCACATCATCGCCGTGTTCCTGTTGAATGATTTTGGCAGAGATAGGGCCCTTTAAAGGTTTTAATACACAAACTTTGTCCTGACTAGTTCTCCTGAACCTCTGGCCGGATTTAAACGATGCATTTTAGGGATGATCAATTCCATGTCTAGTTGTGCAAATCATTGGCGTATTCCGGTTTAATGATTTTTTTTGGCAGAATTATGGCCCTTTAAAGGTTTTAATACACAAACTTTGTCTGATCTACTTCTCCTGAACCCCTCGCCAGATTTCAATGAAACTTTGCAGGGATGATCAGCACCAAGCCTAGTTGTGCATGTCATTGTCACGTTCCGGTTTACAGATATTTGGCAGAGTTATGGCCCTTTAAAGGATTTTGATACCACAATTTTTTCCCGGGGTAGTTCTCCTGAACCCCTGGCTGGATATAGACGAAACTTGACAAGGGTGATCAGTATCAAGCCTAGTTGTGCATATCATCGCCATATTTCGGTTGAATGATTTTTGGCAGAGTTGTGACCCTTTAAATGTTTTAATACACAAACTTTGTCCAGATTAGTCTCTTCTGAACTCTTTGCCAGATTTCAGTGAATCTTGGCGAGAATGATCAGTACTAAGCCATTGCCATGTTCTGGTTGAATGATTTTTGAAAGACTTATGGCCCCTTATACATAAACTTTATCTTGAGCCAGTAGAGCATCCACAGGCCCTCTTGGGCCTCTTGTTAGTGAATCAACCCATTTTGAACAATCTTGGTAAATGGTCACCAAAACACCATTTCTATAAAATTACGTTGGAATCTGTCCATTGGTTTTAGACGAGAAGATTTTTTAAAGTTTTCTGTAATAATATAGCCATATATGGAAAATACGCACCGCCCTTAGCGGCCATGTTTTTTAACGGATCGTCTTGAACAATCTTGGTAGAAGGTCGCTCAAGCATTATTATGTTTAGTAAGGGTTTATAATGGACTTTTCCGAAATATAAAACTGCAGGACTATATGCCACCTTCCTATATTTACCTTCTGTTGGCATGACAACCAGAGTTCTGGGTGGATTTCTAGACTTTGAATAACCTTGAGAGATAACCACCCAAAATTCGTTCCTGTGAAGTCTGATGAAATTTCGCCCAGTGGTTTCAGAGAAGATGTTGCTTAAAGCAAACGGTTTACGACGACGACGGTAGACAACAGCGACGGACGAAGTTTGACGACAGACAAAATAGCGATAAAATCTTTGGTTTTATAAAGTTTTAGATAATTGACAACAAAAATAGCATAAAAAATCGACTTCACAGAGTAGCATAATATAAAACAAATCATTAATTCTTGGGAACAACACCAAACCAGTGGAAGCACCCATAGATTGTAGAATAAATTCACAAGCTGATACAGACCCTGAACAAACATATGTTATAAGAATACTAATCTGAAAAAACCTGAAGAATGCAAAAGGCGCAATTCAATTCTGCAGCTGTAAATCATGGTGCCACTTCGGGTGCACCAAGTTACCGGGGTATACCTTGTACACGCTAGAAAACTCCTCAAGGAAATACTCCTGTGAGACCTGTGTGATTGATAGAGGCTATGATAAAGCAAATGATCAAAACACTGTAAAAACTATGGAAATGGGTAATCAGACCAATGATCAAATCAATGTAAAAACTATGGAAATGGGTAATCAGACCAATGTAAAAATGGTAGAAACGGCTAGTCAAACCCCATTAGATAGTCTCAAACTAATCATCAGAAAATAAACTATAGAAAGTTCTTGTCAACTTCAGATGGAATAACCATTGAAAGCAAAAACAAATCTGAAGCCAATATGATTGAAGAAGGCTTAGTAAAAATAATGGACCAACTTCGAATTATTCAAGAGAACATGAATATTAAAAAAAGAATGCTTGAATCTAATAAACAAAGGATGCTTAAAGAAAAAGCCCACTTATTAAATTCCCCTAAATCACTAAAATCTGAAAGGAAAAAAGAACAGGATGAATTACAAAAGATTGAGAAAGATCTAGAGTCGGAGAAGCTAAAATACAAAAAACTGCAAAATGATAGAATAAAGGACTCTGAGAATTACCAATTAGAACTTGAGAAAATAAAAACTGAACTGGAGTCGGAGAGACTGAAGCATAAATGACTACAAGCAAAATCATTAGAGCAAGAGATTATTTTGGAGTCGGAATTGAAAATACAAAAGTTGAAGTTAGAAACGAGTGAACGATGTTTATCAACATTGAAACGTGATATCGACACCTTAGAAAACCGTTATGGGAAAAAAAATGTAGAATGTAAAACTAGTCAGAGTACCGTTACAAAAATGCAAAGCGACATGAACCAAATTAGGGAAGAAATGATGAGCATCAAGCTACATAGTTGCAGAGAAGACAGTAGTGTGCTTTATTTTAGCAATGCAGAAAAAACAGCGATTACTTCAACGCCAGCTCAGAAATCGAAACGATCAAGAAAAACAATAACAATTGAAGATACCCCCTTAAAATTACAGTGAGGAAAACCTGCAGAGAACAAACCTCAGGATGCCAATAAGCCAGTTAAAAAACTACAAAAAACAACAACTTCAGAATACCAACAAGTAGGGAAAAAACAAGTGCTAATGGTTGGGACCTCTAACATCAAATTTACAAGTGCCATTGCCCAAGTATATGGCAGGAAAAAACAGCTATGTGAAGAAAGTAATCAAGTATACTATCAAGCAGGCCTCAGAGTACATCAAAGACTATGAGGATCGAGATAACCAAAAATTGGATTTGGTGATCTTTCACCTATTATGCTATGACATAGAAAGCCTATCTGAAGAAGAAATCAAGAAACAAAGAAACACCCTAATGCAAATTACAAGAGAAAAGTTTCAAGATGCCCAAATCTCGTTTTCGCTTGCTACACCGAGAGGTGAGAATAATCTCAATACAAAAGTGAAAAAAACTAAGTAGTGAACTCATAGACCTCTTCAAGAGCAATACACATGTTAAGATGTGTGATAACAGTAATCTGTTTTTCAGAGGCTACCCACTAAGAGGGGTGATGAACAGAGACCAGAAACACCTTTCTAGATGGGGCTCATCCATACTTGCAAGAACATCTACAAAATTCTTAGAGATTAACAACTTTTCTCGAAAGAAGACATCTACTTGATTCTTCTTTTGTATGAAAATGATATCACGATCATAATCTGAGTATATTGCCTGATTACAGTACCTATTCTTTGTAGTAAGAAGTTCATGTCAATTTATGATGCAGAAGTTTAAATAAGAACTTCATGTCAACTTATAATGCATTAGTTTAATAGCAAACTATATATCAACTGAAATTACATAATATACATAGTGTTATATAATCAATATATATAACATTACTTTTAGATCATGAGTTACCTTTCATCATCAACAAGTAGTCTATTTTGTTCCACAGTAGAAATTAACCAAACTGGTTATATTATTCAGTGCAGCAGAGCTGTAACAGTGTATTTGAAATGGCTAGAAGCTTTAAATTTATTAGTATTGTTCAAATCTGCATAACCCCATTTTCTTGTAATTCACATTATTTAGTAAATGGTACTGTAATTATGGTAATCTAAAGTTGCTGGAACTTTTATGAGTAAAAAAGCATACATATTTTCTCAAAATTAAATGTGCAAGATAGTACATTTAAATTACTAACATTAAAATGCTATTTGATAAATCATTAAAATGAATAACTGTATGTGTAACATAAAGGTTGTTTGGTGTTGTATATGTGCATATATTGTATATGCAGGTATGCGTAGTATGCATATATATGTGTAAGCATGTTATATACAGTAAAAATACTGTGTTATACAGTAAAATACTGTGTGCTAACTGAATGGTTGATTAAGTTCAATGCACAAGAAAAGATAATCCGATATATAACTTGTACATCAGTTACATTTAGTTGTCTCCCTTGAACCTTTAAAATTATGTACAGTAAACAGTGCTATAAGATAAACGAATATTAAAATCTATGCATACTGTGTATGCTTGTGTGCATACACAGTATGCTTGTGAGTATGTTGAATGTGTACTTTTATAATGCATGCATATATGTATTAAAATGTGCATGTATGTGTAAGCATGCATATGTTTTTAAATATCAGATAGCTAAATAAGTTAACCTAAAGAAAAATGCCTTTATATTACTCACTATAACTATAAACTGGCTATTTTATGAGTAAAAGTACATATTAAAAAAAAAAAATAACAAAATCTATATAATGTACTGTATATATTGTTATAAGTTAATAATGTATTTTGGGTTTCTTTTAGAAACTGTTGACATTTGGTCATTACTTTGTTATTGTATTGTTCATTATAAAGATGAGCAACTTAAAAATAGGTTGCTGGAATATTAACAATCTAAAGAGTGCACATAATGATTTAAGACAATGGATAAATTGTTTATAAAAGAAATTTCAATGTATGACATATTTTGCTTACAAGAAGTTAAAATGGAGCCAGATGAAATTTTAACTATTGAAGGTTACCATTCATACTCATTTCCACGACCAAGAGAAAATGGATTCCCTACCTCGGGAGTTATGCTGATATTACTTGACCCTAAAATTAGAAAGGAGTTACATTTATAAAATCTTCCACAAGTGAAATACAGTGGTTAAAGTTAGATAAAGAATTTTTCGGTTGCGCTGAAAATTTGTATGTTTGCTTTATTTATGCTGCACCCGTTAATTCATCGTATGTTAAAAGACATGAATTAGATATATTACATCATCTTGAATCTGACTTAAAGAATTACGCTAGTTGTGGTACGATATTGATATGCGGCGACCTTAATGCATGAACAGGCAATACATGTGAATATGTAGATTGTAGCACTGATTATAAATATATGCCTATGCCATCCAATATAGCTTGTATTCAGTTTTGTACTAAAAGAAATAGCAAAGATAGTCATTGTTGTACAAGAGGGAAAGAACTATTTCATGTAATCTGCAACTTTTAAATGGTAGAAAAATTGGTGATTTATCAGGTAATTTTACCTCCTTCCAAAGTAATGGAAATAGTGTTGTTGACTACTGTATAATTTCTGATAGAGCTATATCTCAGTTATGTCAACTATTTTCAGATTGGTAATCATATACCTTACCTATCAGATCATGCAAAATTAACAGTATTGTTGAGTGCAAATATTATGAATGAATGGTGTTTTACAGCACGTCGACACATAAATAGGTCATATTGTGCGCAAAAATTGATGACAAATGAAGAAATGAAGTATTAATTAAAAATTAATGTAAATCAAAGCAAATATTATGAATAATATATCTAAAACCACATGCTATAATATGCCATCTTCTTTCAAATGACATCAATTCTCTTACATTTTGTTTCAAGAGGCTTTCAAGTCTGCAGATATTCAAAGTAAAATAAATAGTTTCCTCAGTGTAGAAATAGTACACATGTTGATACCTTCACTGCTGTAAATAATGCAACTGACGAATTTAAACATATTATTTTATCTGCCTGTAGTAAGTCATTAAAAAAGAATATATGTCAGTCGAAAAAAAGGAAGAAAATAGTTCAACGAAAATGGTATGATCACGATTTGTCAAAGATGAAAAAAGAACTAATTTTAAAAAGCAATGCTTATTCAAAGAATCCTTTTAACGCCACTGTTAGAAATGCCTTTTATAAATTTCGCAAGTTATATAGTCGCTGTTGTAAAAAGAAAAAAAGAGAATTTGTACAAAATATATTCAATAAATTAGATAATTTGGTTGATAACGATCCAGAGGCTTATTGGAAGTTAATGATCTCAAAGAAGACCAGAGTAATGATGACCCAGGCAAGAATATTTCCCCAGAAACTTTTGCTAACTATTTTAGCAATCTTTTCTCTATAAAGGCAGAATTTCAACGTCAAAATAACTATTTTAATAAAATACTTGGCAATTTAGAGGATGCTTCACTCAGCACCAAGCTGGTCTCAACTATTAATGATAAAGAAATCTTACAGGCAATAAAAGAACTGAAAAATAATCAATCCTCAAGCTTAGATGGAATTAAAAATGAAATGTTGAAATATAGTAGCACTTATATTTTGCCATGTTTAACAAAATTATTCAATCTCATCATGTCTACTGGTATTTATCCAGCAGAATGGAAAGCTGGGTATATAAAGCCAATTTTTGAAAGTGGCAAACCTGATGACCCATCTAACTATAGAGGGATTTTTATTGTTCCATGTGTGGCCAAATTATTTAATAGTGTCTTAAATAAAAGACTTCAGATTTATTTGAATGACAATAATATTATAAATAATGTACAAATTGGCTTTCAGCCTAAAGCACCTACGAGTGACCATATGTTTGTTTTAAGAACAATTATTGAGAAGTATAAGTCTAAAGGGTTGAAACTTTTTGCATGCTTTGTGGATTTTTCCAAAGCTTTTGATACAGTTCTGCATTAAGCATTATTTGTAAAATTACATAAAATAGGTATATCTGGTAATTGTTTCAATGTTATTAGAGACTAGTACAATAATACTTATCTTAGTGTTAGGATAGGTAATTCTCTTACCACTAAATTTGAACAAAAGGTTGGTGTAAGACAAGGGGATAATTTAAGCCCAAATATGTTTAAGATTTTTATAAATGACTTAGCCACAATATTCTCTGATGATGATAATCCAGTAGAGTTAAATACTATTAGAATTAATTGTTTATTGTATGCTGATGATTTAATCTTATTGTCATCAAGTCAAACTGGCTTACAGAAATGTCTTGATAAATTGTCAAATTATTGTGAACAGAATTGTCTTTGTGTTAATTTAAGTAAAACACAAGTCATAGTTTTTGGTAGAGGAAAAGTTCCTCAAGTAAATGTGTATTATAGATCTCATCTGATAGAACAGTCGAATACCTATAAATATCTCGGCATTTTATTTTCTGCCAATGGTACATTTAGTAATTGTCAAGAAGATTTATATAAACGGGGCTTGAGAGCATATTTTAAGTTATTAAAAAGTTGTAATAATACTAGTGCTAGTGTTAAGAGTTTTATACACCTTTTTGACCACACAATTAAGCCAATACTTCTATACTCTTGTGAAATATGGGGCACTGTCAATGTAGAATCCAAGTTAATTAAGTCTGTAAATTACAGCATCGAAGATTCTTTTCGGAACCTGCCATGTGATAAATTACATTTAAAAGTACTAAAATAAGTGCTTTTAACAAGAAAGCTTCTAATGATGCTGTGTTAGGTGATACAGGCCGTTATATGCTGACATTTTAAAACATTCTATTAAGTATTTTCAGAGACTTCTGGAGGCTCAGCCTTCCACTTTATTATATTCAGCATTTAGAGAGAGCTGCTCTTTACATCAGAAGGGAAAAACAAGTTGGGTTTCGAGTATTTATTTTGTAATGAATCACATGTGTATTAAACCATACCAGTATCAGAATACAAATGTAGCTGCACAAGTTAAATCAAAAGCAATCAGTGTTTTTAAGTCAAATTGGTCAAAAAGGCTCAGTATATGTGTTGAGGGTAATACTGGAAAACTGCATACTTATGCTACTTTTAAGAATGTATTTGAGTTTGAAAAATATCTACATGTTGTTAAGGATCCTAAGGTTAGATCTTGTCTTACTAAAATTAGAATAAGTGCACATAAACTGGAAATAGAACTTGGTCGTTACAAGAATATTCTATTAACAGACAGACTCTGTAAACTTTGTGATACTAATCAAATTGAAAGTGAAATTCATTTTATGTTGGAATGTCCAAAATATGCTACAGTAAGAAATGAATTTACAACAGAGATCTCTAATACATGTAAAAATTTCAATACGTTATCATACACAAATCAGTTTGCTTTCTTGTTCTGTAATGAAGACGAATATATAATCAATAGAACAGCAGGGTTTATTTACACATGTTATACCATGGATTTAATCATTTGAACTGTAAAATAAATAACAAAACAGGTCTATCATGTTAGTGTTATAAATCATGGATTTTTCATAAATATAATGTGCACCACAGATCTAACAATATTTCTGTGTGTGCACTTAAATTATATATAACAGCTGTAAGAACTTGTTGAAGTTCTTGAATTGCTAAACTGTTATTGTTGTTTTATGCCTTATCTCATTACATGTTTACTTATGTTAATTGTGTTGTATAATCAGAATTAAGCTTTTGTTATTTTATAACCTCATATATGTCAAAATTATTATGTGATTACTATGCCAGTGATGGCCCATGATTGGAAATAAAAGATATTCTATTCTATTCTATTCACCTGCTATTTCCGTTATATCTCAAAATGTACGGTACGGTACGGTACGTTTGTTACCCCTAACCCTAAAGAACTGATCGAGATGTTGCGAATGTTTTTTACCTTAGTCCATTAATAAAATTAGGTGTGTTAGGTTGTACAGCGTCGAGTTTTGATTTCTTCTTTTTATCAATATCATATATGGTTGAATACTAAAGTTTTAATATTAGCAAACATCAGTGTGTGTGTCTGTTACAGTCAAACCGTGCGTTAAACCACCCTAAAAAAAGTGGAACAACTCATCACATGATGGACATGTGACACTCATGATGGACATGTGACAATATCGAAACAACAACAAAACCCCAATACGGCAACATGTTTCACAGGTTGATTATTTTGGGCTGTCTAATAATTCCGGTATTCTCAGGTATTTATAGTGTCTTTTACTTCCAGGTCCGGATAATTATATTATAGCCTAACGGCTGTATGAAAATTATATCTATTCCTGTACCGGTACTTGCCAACCCCTTCAAAAGAGGGACATGATCACATCTAATTTATTTTATAATTAATTCAGTCTCTATTTTTTATTTTTTATGCATACGGTCTGTCGGACTGACGAGATAAAGAAACGCCTCATCGGGAATTTCCGCTATATATTGTATGTACACTATGCTGCTGTTAATCGAATGGTACATGGCTACGTAAGACCTTTCTTTTCGGAAAAAATACTAAAACAACACAAAACACAGCAAATAGTATTTCTTCAAAGTTTGATTATTGGCAGAGTATCTGTTTGGCTCAAGCATGTGAGCAAACTCTTTACGTTAAATACAGTACTAAAATAGTCAATTTTTCAAAGAGGAACTTCAATATTTATGAATTTCTTGTTATAAAGTGTACTGTGATTAAAACGTCTACAACATCACAGTTGTGTCCTTTCTCTAACCAACTGCAACTGTATTACAAAACATCTTGGGATTTCTTTGGAATATTATGTGGCATTAAGTGTGCGGTATATACAATATATAGCGGAAATTCCCGATGAGGCGTTTCTTTATCTCGTCAGTATAGTGCACATATCAGAAATAGTCTCGATCGCCGTTTGTAGACGTGTATTTTATGCACTAGAAGTGGCCCAATCATGCTAGTGGGGTCCGGTGGCATGCCCACAGATGCTAGATATGCTGATCTTAGAGCAGTGTTTCAGGTTGCATTTCAAGAACCAGAGGGATGTCGGCCTTTTTGATGTATTTTTTATGTGCGCATCCCACTTCACGTCTTCAGATAGTGTTATTCTGAGCAGGGCTCTGTATGAGGCATAGTATATTATATAGAGTGGAGTCTTGGAGTGGAGTGGAGTGAATAATTGGAGTGACCTTGGAGTCAAATTGGAGTGAATATTTTGGAGTAAATTTTTGAGTCTAAACTTGAAGTCTTAATTTCCCTTACAATTAATAACTTTTTAGAAACTAATACATTTACATGGGTTACTTCATTTGTACATACACAGGTTACTTCATTTGTACATACACTTATTTATTGATTAAAATTTCTTTAAAATGCATGTGTCTATTAAGCTACCGAATTTCAAAAACAAATTCCAAAACTGCACGTCTGATTTTAACATGGGCACTGTTACTACGTGTTCTAAATGAAAAATCCATGTTTGTGGAACAGTTAGGCAGAGAGAGCTCTAAGTACCCATAAACTTTAATGCCTTTTGTTTTCTGTCTCTGTGGTATGACTGACATATTGGACATATTGGAACTCTGTATACCCCTGACACTGGATGTCAGTGTCCTGACCTAAGATTAGTTGGTCCCTCGGGACTATTTTAGGTCAGGCCAAAGGGTCATTGCTTCAATACTGGGGTTAATAGTTCATTTATGTTGTTTTAGATGATATGTGGCTCGCATTAAGGTTAGCAAATGTCTCATGGGACAATGCAGCTGTACTGAGTAATTTAGGAACTGTGCACCTTGTGAGGGTCATTCTGAAATATTTTAAATTGATAACTATCCAAAATATTCACTCCAAATCTGACTCCAAGGTCACTCCAAAATGTGACTCCAAGGTCACTCCAAAATGTGACTCCAAGGTCATTCCAATTATTCACTCCACTCCACTCCAAGACTCCACTCTATATAATATACTATGCCTCTATATGACGGGGATAAACCACAGTACTAACGCTGTTATGTACTGATATAACTTGTCGTCCAGGTAAGGCTATACATTTTACACTGCAGTTATCGTTTTTTACTAGGCTTATTCCAAATAATGGTTAGATAAATACGAAATAAAACACATTTTTTGGTTTCTTAAAGAGTTTACGCAAATAACCGTGCATCTTTTTTTGGCCATGGTACAAATGTTATTAAATAAATATTAATTGATTTATATGATGAGAAAGCCAAACAAATCATCTTCCTTAGGTGACGCTATTTTATTTCGAATAACGATTAATTAAACGGAGAGATCGCGAGTTGGAAAGAGTTTCCTACGCTGTTTTTGTTTTCTCATAGCAATCTCGCAATCACCGTGCTATTTTATGCTTTTTGTCGCTGTATGAACAAATTTTAATAAGTATTTAAATTATTGTTAAAATAAATAATTTTCATTGTGATAAGTGTTGATGCTTTTTTAACAACTGGCAACATTTACTTTATAAATGTTTAATTTGCTAAGCTTGTTGACTATTGCTATTAGTCAAAATTAAAAATTTCTCACTATTAAAATCATCTGAATGATTGTAAAGTGCTCTCATTTCAAAGTTGCTCGTTCACATTAAATGGAATGTCGAAAAGGCTAATTTGTTAATGTTGATGATTTAGATCTGGATCTGTTGTTAGGCGAGTTTACAGCAAGTGAAAAAAACCATACGCCATAAAAGTATGTAATATTAAATGACATCATGTCATAAAGTTTGGTGACCCATGCACACACTAATATACAATAAACACAAGGACACATGGTAGGCTAGTGTAAAATACCTCATGGTGCGAGACCGAGTCCTGGGGATCCTTTATAACAAATGAAATTAAAGCTTAAGATGGCAAGTTTAAAAATTACGTTTTCCTTACATAAAGGTCATACTACAGCAAACACTATTTTAATATGTCTTTTATTACTTGCAAAGTGAAAAAAAAGAAGTTCAACCCTGCAAAAAAATGAACATGATTGTCCCGTTTTTTCCAGAGCTTATGGGATGACGAGTTGTACGTCGTCCGTCAGTTAACTTTTGCCTTGTGAACACTCTAGGGCCTTCATTATTAACCAGATAGGAAGGATTAATTTCACCGGAGTGATGGACCTTGTTTTGCTGAAAAATGTCATATTAAGCCTTGTGAACACTCTAGCACCTTCATTTATTATTTGATCTTTATCAAACTTGCACATATTGTTAATATCAATGAAAGCGCGGACAAGGTTGAAAACCAGCTAAATCGGATGAGTAACACCGGAGTTATGGCCCTTGTTTTTTCTAAAAAATGTTGTGAACACTCTAGCACTTTCATTTATTATTTGATCTTTACCAAACTTGCACAGATTGTTAATACCAATGAAAGCTTGGACACGTTCTGAAACCAGCTAAATTGGGTCAGTAACACCAGAGTTATGGCCATGTTTTGCTGAAACATGCCATATTAAGCCTTGTGAACACTAGCACCTGCATTTATTATTTGATCTTTATCAAACTTGCACATATTGTTAATATCAATGAAAGCTCGGACAAGTTCGAAAATCAGCCTAATCGGATGAGTAACACCAGAGTTATGGCCCTTGTTTTTTCTGAAAAACACCGTTTTTTGTCTCGTGAAGTCTCTAGCACCTTCATTAATTATTAGATCTTTACCAAACTTGCACAGAGAGTTAATATTGATAAAAGCTCGAACAAGTTCGAAAGCCAGCCAGATCGCCCAGTAACACCGGAATTATCGCCCTTGATTTAGTTAAAAATACTGTATTTTGCCTCTTTAAGATGATAGTGCCTTCATTTTTCATCCGATCTTTACCAATCTTTAACAGATTGTTAATATCAATGAAAGCTTGGACTAGTTCATAAAACACCTATATCAGAGCAGGAACATTAGAGTTATGTGCCCTTGAATTATTGAAAAATGCCATTTTCAGCCTTGTGAACACTCTAGCGCCTTCATTTATTATTTGATATTTACCAAACTTGAACAGAGTGTTAGTATCAATGAAAATTTGAAAAAGTTTGCAAACCAGGTAAATTCGGTCAGTAACACCAGAGTTATGGCCCTTGTTTTTTCTGGAAAATGCAATTTTCTGCCTTGTGAATACTCTAGCACCTTCATTTATTATTTGATCTTTACCAACCTTGCACAGATTGTTAATATCAATGAAAGCTTGGACATGTTCGAAAACCAGCCAGATCGGATCAGTAACACAAGTGTTATGGCCCTTGTTTTTTAGCTCTACTGGCCAAGGGCCAGCAGAGCTTATGGGATGGTGAGTCATCCGTCCGTTAACTTTTACCTCGTTAAGACGATAGGGCCTTCAATTTTCATCTGATCTTTACCAAACTTTAACATATTGTTAATACCAATGAAAGCTCGGACAAGTTTGAAAACCTGCCAAATTGGACCAGTAACAGCAGAGTTATGGCCCTTGATTTAGTTAAAAATGCTATATTTTGACTCGTTAAGACGATAGGGCCTTTATTTTTAGCTCTACTGGCCAAAGCCAGCAGAGCTTATGGGATGCCGAATTGTCCGTCATCCGTCGTTAACTTTTGTTTCGTTAAGACAATAGAGCCTTTATTTTTCATCTGATCTTTACCAAACTTTCCCAGATTGTTAGTGTCAATGAAAGCTTGGACAAGCTCGAAAACCAGCTAAATCGGACCAGTAACAGCGGAGTTATGGCCCTTGATTTACTTAAAAATGCTATATTTTGCCTCGTTAAGACGAAGGACCATTTTTCATCCGATCTTTACCAATCTTTACCAGATTGTTAATGTCAATGGTAGCTCGGACAAGTTCGAAAACCAGCCAGATCGGACCAGTAACAGCGGAGTTATGGCCCTTGATTTAGTTAAAAATGCTATATTTTGCCTCAAGACGATAGGGCCTTCATTTTTCATCCGATCTTTACCAAACTTTACCAGACTGTTAATATCAATGAAAGCTCGGACAAGTTCGAAATTCAGCCAGATCGGACCAGTAACAGCGGAGTTATGGCCCTTGATATCGTTAAAAATACTATATTTTGCTTCGTTAATAGGATAGGGCCTTCATTTTTAGCTCTACTGGCCGAAGGCCAGCAGAGCTTATGGGATGCCGAGTTGTCCGTCGTCCGTCCGTCGTCCGTCGTCGGCGTCGGCGTTAACTTTTGTCTCGTTAAGACGATAGGGCCTTCATTTTTCATCAGATCTTTACCAAACTTAAACAGGTTGTTAATATCAATGAAAGCTCGGATGAGTTCGAAAACCAGCCTGATCGGACAAGTAACAGCGGAGTTATGGCCCTTGATTTAGTTAAAAATGCTATATTGTTATAGTTTGCCTCGTTAAGACGATAGGGCCTTCATTTTTCATCCTATCTTTACCAAACTTTACCACATTGTTAATATCAATGAAAGCTCGGACAAGTTCGAAAAACAGCCATATCGGACTAGTAACAGTGGAGTTATGGCCCTTGATTTAGTTAAAAATGCTCTATTTTGCACCGTTATGACGATAGAGGCTTCATTGTTCATCCGATCTTTACCAATCGTTATCAGTTTGTTAATGTTGTTGAAAACTCGAATAAGTTTGAAAACCAGCCATATCGGACCAGTAACAGTGGAGTTATGGCCCTTGATTTAGTTAAAAATGCTGTATTTTGCCTTGTTAAGACGATAGGGGCTTTATTGTTCATCCGATGTTTACCAAACTTAATCAGATTGTTAATATCAATGAAAGCTCGGACAAGTTCGAAAACCATTCATATTGGACCAGTAACAGCAGAGTTATGGTCCTTGATTTAGTTCAAAATGCTATATTTTGCCTCAATAAGACGATAGGGCCTTCATTTTTAATCCGATCTTTACCAAACTTTATCAGATTGTTAATGTCTATGAAAGCTTGGTCAAGTTCGAAAACCAGCCAGATCGAACTAGTTACAGCAGAGTTACGGCCCTTGATTTTGTTAAAAATGCTATAATTTGCCTCGTCATACGATAGGGCCTTCATTTTGCAACTGATCTTTGTCAAACTTTAGCAGATTTTATGACTTTCTCTTTTTTTATATTATTATTTTTTTAATTTTTTTTTTTTTTTTTTTTATTTTTTTTATTTTTTTAATAAATTTTTTTTTTAATTTTTTTTTTTTTTTTTTTAATAATTTTTTTTTTTAATTATTACTTATTTTTATTAATTTTGTTTATTTTTTTTATTTTTATTTTTTTTTTATAATATATATAATTATATATTTTTTTATTTTTTTTTTTATTATTATTTTTTTTTTTTTTTTAGCTCTATGTTGGACCTGTCGGACCAGTTACAGAGGAGTTACGGCTCTTGATTTAGTTAAAAATGCTATATTTTGCCTCGTTAATAAGGTAGGGCCTTCATTGTTCATCTGATCTTTACCAAACTTTATCAGATTCTTTAGTTATGGCCCTTGATTTAGCTAAAAAGCTGTTTTTTGCCCGAAACTTTCAAAAAAACGTAAATGGCACTCACTCGCTTCATTGATGTTATAAGAACTGTGTTAGCCAGTAGAGCGTCCACAGGCCCTCTTGGGCCTCTTGTTCATCTGATCTTTACCAGATTATTTAACTTTTTTTATTATTATATTTTTATTTGTTTAATTTTTATTTTTTTTATTTTTTTAACCAGCCAGATCGCCAGTAGCAGCGGAGTTATAACCCTTGATTTATTTAAAAATGCTATATTTTGCCTTGTTAAGATGCTAGGGCCTTCATTTTTCATCCGATCTTTACCAAGCTGTACCAGATTGTTTATATCAATGAAAGCTCCGACGAAGTTGAAAAACAGCCAGATTGGACCATTTAGACAGGAGTTATGGCCCTTGATTTTCTGAAATATGCTATATTTTGGCCTCATTACGACGAAAGAGACTTCATTTGGACGGATTTCAGTGAAACTTTTCAGGGATGATCAGTACCAAGCCTAGTTGTACATATCGTGACTGTGTTCCGGTTGAATGATTTTTTACGGAATTATGTCCGTTTAAAGGTTTTAATACACAAACTTTGTCCTGACTAGTTCTCCTGAACCCCTGGCCGCATTTAAACGAAACTTTTTAGGATGATCAGTTCCAGGTCTAGTTGTGCAAATCGTCGCCGCGTTCCGGTTGAATGATTATTGGCCCTTTAAAGGTTTTAATACGTAACTTTGTCTGGGCTAGTTCTCCTGAACCCCTTGCCAGATTTCAATGAATCTTTACAGGGGTGAATCTTTTTATGGCCCTTTAAAGATTTTTTGATACACAAACATTTTCCGGGCTAATTCTCCTGAACCACTGGATGGATTTCAACGAAACTTGACAAGGATGATCAGTATCAAGCCTAGTTGTGCATGTCATCGCCATATTCCGGTTGAATGGTTTTTGGCAGAGTTCAGTGCCGTAGCCAGAGGCAAATTTAAACCGAGGCAGTCTAGGGGAGTCCGGCATGCTCCCCCGGGATCTTTTTTTCTAGGACATCTCTGGTGCGTTCTGGAGGACACTACGACCATGTTATACCACCATAAAATTCGTATTATTGGCACTATATATATATAAAAAACTAAAAATATTTTTATCGAGCAAGCGAGAAGAAAATATATTGATATTAGGATCCAGGGGCATGCTCCCCGGAATAAAGTGGCGTTATATGTGATTTTCAACAATTTCTGGTTGTTATAAAGCATGGTTGCAAGACAGAATTAAGTTAAACACTGATTAAAGACACACATGATACTTTTTCAATTTATTTTGTTTTCTGAATCAAAGGCCAAAGCAATTCTTCTATGTCCGGGAGAATCCCACAATCGCAGAATATCCGTGCTGTCAATTGGAATGTTTTTATGAACAAACATTAAAGCCAAACCATTAAGACGAGAGTCTATCATGGTTGATCGTGTCCAAGTTTTGAGTCTTCTTAAAGCGCTGAAACTACGTTCGCACGAACAAGAACCCACAGGCAAACTTAAAATTAACTGAAAAATTGCATTAATGTTCGGGAAGTAGTTTTCGTCGCACAATTCAAATCCTTCTTGGAGAGACACAGGTTTCTTAATTTTTTCATTAGTATGTTTCCATCTTATAACTTCGGTTTCAAATTGGCTTATCATAGGAAAGTCATGTGAAAATGTTTGTTTGATTTTGTCTTCAATGCTGTTCGTAAGGTGGTCATGATTTCCTGGTAACAAATACGTTCCCTCTAAAACGTCTTCCAATTGTTCAGAAAACCGAGAAGTAAGGTGCTGTATTACGTGGTCTAAAAATGGATAGAAGTGATTAAGCTTAAAATGGTCCAGCAGCTGCACTGATGTATTTTCACCGGCACTATATTTATTTGTGCAGCTATTCTCACTGACCTGTCATAAATATTTTCAAACGAGTCGGATTTGAACTTATAGTTTTGAGGATATCAGCAAGATTGTTAGCTTCAATGTGAGCCCGTAACAAGTCACAATCTTTGGCTTGCAAGTTCACAGACAGTGGCCTTATAAATGCCAATATATTGCGTCAAGCATGCCACAACAGTAAACTCGAAGCTCTCCATTGACCTTAAATAACTTGACGCATCAGAAGCTGACTGACCAGATGATTCATCCCTAATATCACGAAGAGCGTCGTATATATGTTCATAATGAACTAACAGGGTGCTAATGGAGTCTACTCTTGATAACCATCTTGTATCCGAGAGTGTAGGTAGATACTGCCTTTTTGAAGCACATTGAAATATGACAGTTTCGTTTTCCTCCTCATACTCTGGTGCATCGGCTAAAAGGTCGGACACTGCGCAGTTAGCTGACATGTGTCTAGTTAGAATAGTTTTTCGTTTTGCGGAATTGTGAAAAAAGAAAGTAAGTTGTTGCAATGTGTTCATGAAATTGCGAATCTTGCGGTTTTGGTCTTTTAACCATCTCCCTCTGAGAGAAATTCCGCGTGATGAAAGTTTTATAATAACTTCAAGTATGGCCATAAGAACATGTCTATTTTCGCTTATTTTATCAGAATAAGCTGTGCTCAACGACGCATTTATTGATTCCATATTCCCTGTACACACTTTCAAAAACATCACACTAGCTGTTACTGCATCAGTATGTGTTTGGGAACAATTGTGACCTGGTAAGATACCCCTTTTTTCACCAACAGCATTTTTCCAATCTTTAAATGGTGTAGAAGTAAATTCTGTGTATAAAATGTGACGCAGTGATTCCCATGCGGATCATTTGAACAATACGGAGTCCCGACAAGTCCCGACAGTGTAAATGGCAGCGAGAATGGTGCCTCACTTTGCCTCAGTGTCTGTGGCTACGGCATTTGGCATAAATGTAACATTGTAGTCATTTGACTTTTCAGAAGTCAATCTTATTATTTTTATTGCTTTTTTTTTTTTTTTGCTCTGCCTCAGTGTGGCTACGGCGCTGGAGTTGTGGCCCTTTAAAGGTTTTAATAGACAAACTTTGTCCAGATAGTCTCTTCTGAACTCCTTGCCGGATTTCAACGAATCTTTGTGGGGATGACCAGTACCAAGCCTAGTTGCACCTATCATTGCCGTGCTCTGGTTGAATGAATTTTGGCAGAGTTATGAATCCTTAAAGGTTTTAATACTTTTACAATTTCTTCACTTCAAAAGGTAGAAAGAAATATATAGTCCAATTCTATATTCTATAACTTTATTTCTACATGCTACCAACTATAATGGTGAATTAATATTTACAACAGTTTACTAATAATGATAGTCTCTCTCTCACATAACTACTGATCTCTTGTTAGTCCAGGTAAAAAGCCAGGAAAAAAGCCACGAATAATGAAAACCCTCCCTTTTTATAAGGTCCCTTCCAAATAAGGAGTTAGCATGGTCGTAAATATTAGCATGCTAACTCATCAATCTTATAGCATCTACAAATAAGGAATGCTACCACATAAATCATGTAGCATTAGCATTAGCCTGGTTCATAGAGCATCTCCCAAATAAGGGATGCTAACCCATAAATTATGATCATTAGCATTAGCCAGAGTTAGCCCTGTAGAGAGATACACATCTAGATTTATGGTGCTAACCGAAGACAGACATAATGTCCTCAGTAACCAGGCTTGAATACTGGTACCTGTACAAAATTACAACAATACACTAACTTTGTACAGACTAGTTCTCCTGAACCTCTGGCTGGATTTCAACATAACTTGGCAGGGATGATCAGTACCACGCCTAGTTGCGTATATCATCGCCATGTTCTGGTTGAAAGATATTATACATAAACTTTATGTTTAGCCAGTAGAGCGTCCACAGGCCCACTTGGGCCTCTTGTTTTGTTTTTGTTTTTTAAATTGTCAAGTTAAAAAAATGTTTTTTTGTTGAAACCAAATTAACAACCCACTTAAAAACTACAGCAAACACTATTTCAATATGTCTTTCATTACTTCCAATCATCGACAAGTATGATTACAGTGCAAAAAAAAGTTTACCCTTGTACAAAAATGAACATGTCAGATTATGAAGGAGAATTTTTTTTTTTAAAAATGGTCAGGTTAAACAAAGTTTTTTTGTTGAACTCAAATTCACAACCCAAGCAAATACTATTTCAATATGTCTATTATTACTTGCAATCATCGACAGGTACGATTAAAGTGCAAAAAAAAAGTTGACCCCGTGTACAAAAATGAACATGATTATCCAGGAGATTTTATTTGCCAAGTTTAAAAAGCATTTTTTTGTTAAATCCAAATTCATAACCCAATTAAAAACTACCGCAAACACTATTTCAATATGTCTACTATTACTTGCAATCATCGATAGGTACCATTAAAGTGCAAAAACAAAGTTTACCCTCGTACAAAAATGAATATGATTATGCAGGAGCAGTCTTTTCCCTAATAGGACATGCGCAGTGAAGCAGTTGTCTAGTGAATGACAAGTGTTTGGCGTACTTCTGGTGGAGACCGATCCCAGTCATTTTCGTTCCAGTTCTGAGGTAGGGGTTTTCCTTGACTTGTTGAAGGATATGATTATTTAAGGAGTAGAAGTTCGATCATTCAGAGTTTATGCTCATGATGTTCAAATCGTCTTGGAGTATGAGATGGTCCTTTCTGGTTGCTGTGAGTAACCAGATAGATTGTCCTATAGAACAGACTGTCATCTGCGAATAATCTCACCTGTACTGTAATGGATTCAGAGAGGGTGTTAATATAACACAGGAAGAGTAGAGGGCCCATGACTGTACCAAGGGACACAGAAGTCTACTAGCTGTGACTGGGTCCAAGTACTCCCCTTCTACTTATATATATAACTTGCATATGTTGCTGGGTCAGGAAATTACACATCCAGGTGTTTATGCCATTATGTTTTATTACATCTCTGGTCTACGTCATAGTTCTAATCTTTTCTTCTTGTTGGGGATTGTATCAAAGGCCTTCGAGAAGTATATATGATAATGTCTATTTGGCTGTCAGCGTCATATTTCTGTAGTAGATCATGCACGGTTACTAGTAGTTGGGTTTCACAGTAGTACCCACACCTGAAGCCATTCTGAAGGGAGGTAAGTATTGTGTTCTTTTCTAGGTGTGTAAGAATGTGTCTGCAAATGATGTGCTTTAACTTCTTCCAATAATATTATACAAAAATGTTCACCCTGAGACAATTTGTCGCAATCTAAGACATATGCCTACCGTCAAGGTCACACACTTTTAAGAATATTGGTATAATATCATGTCCGGGATATAGATTATCAATCATGTGATTCCAATAATATTCTACACAAATGTTCACCACCATGAGACAATATTTTGTGACCTGAGCAAAGTGCCTACCTTCAAAGTCAAGGTCACACTATAATATTGTGTCCAGGCTCAATCATATGATTCAAATAATATTATACACAAATGTTCATCACCATGAGATGATGTGTCTCAACCAAAGCAAGATGCCTATGCCGTAGCGGTCAAGGTCCAAGGATATTGGTGCACCTAGTGAGATATTGGCACTCGGGCTAAAGTTGTGTTGACTAAATTGCCTTGGATCAACTATTTATTAGACTACATGAACAGTTTTGGATTTTCTAACTTATGACACAATTCTTGCAATAAACCAAATCTAGGTACCAAACTACCACTACTTACCCATTTTCAGAAACTTTAAAGTTTCAACGCTTCCATGATGATCCGAAACAAGAATGGAGTTATGTTGATGTACGAGAGGCAGCCCACATGTTCTACTGGTTATACTACACTACATCTGTGACTGGCTTTCAGGACAGCCCACTTGTCATGTGGCTACAGGTATGTACTATACTACATCTGTGGCTGACTTCCATGACAGCCCACTTGTCATGTGGCTACAGGTATGTACTATACTACATCTGTGACTGGCTTCCATGACAGCCCACTTGTCATGTGGCTACAGGTATGTACTATACTATATCTGTGACTGGCTTTCAAGACAGCCCTGGCCCCACTTGCCATGTGGCTACAGTTATGTACTATACTACATCTGTGACTGGCTTCCAAGACAGGCCACTTGTCGTGTGGCTACAGGTATGTACTATACTGCATCTGTGACTGGCTTCCAAGACAGCCACTTGTCGTGTGGCTACAGGTATGTACTATACTACATCTGGCTTCCAAGACAGGCCACTTGTCATGTGGCTACAGGTATGTATTATACTACATCTGTGACTGGCTTCCAAGACAGGCCACTTGTCGTGTGGCTACAGGTATGTACTATACTGCATCTGTGACTGGCTTCCAAGAAAGGCCACTTGTCGTGTGGCTACAGGTATGTACTATACTACATCTGTGACTGGCTTCCAAGACAGGCCACTTGTCGTGTGGCTACAGGTATGTACTCTACTACATCTGTGACTGGCTTCCAAGACAGGCCACTTGTCGTGTGGCTACAGGTATGTACTATACTACATCTGTGACTGGCTTCCAAGACAGGCCACTTGCCGTGTGGCTACAGGTTTGTACTATACTACATCTGTGACTGGCTTCCAAGACAGGCCACTTGTCGTATGGCTACAGGTATGTACTATACTACATCTGTGACTGGCTTCTACATCTGTGACTGGCTTCCAAGACAGGCCACTTGTCGTGTGGCTACAGGTATGTACTATACTACATCTGTGACTGGCTTCCAAGACAGGCCACTTGTCATGTGGCTACAGGTATGTATTATACTACATCTGTGACTGGCTTCCAAGACAGGCCATTTGTCGTGTGGCTACAGGTATGTACTATACTGCATCTGTGACTGGCTTCCAAGAAAGGCCACTTGTCGTGTGGCTACAGGTATGTACTATACTACATCTGTGACTGGCTTCCAAGAAAGGCCACTTGTCGTGTGGCTACAGGTATGTACTATACTACATCTGTGACTGGCTTCCAAGACAGGCCACTTGTCGTGTGGCTACATGTATGTACTCTACTACATCTGTGACTGGCTTCCAAGACAGGCCACTTGTCGTGTGGCTACAGGTATGTACTATACTACATCTGTGACTGGCTTCCAATTCAGGCCACTTGTCATGTGGCTACAGGTATGTACAATACTGCATCCAAGACAGGCCACTTGTTATTCATGAGAAAATCAACCACATTTCGGTACCACTTATATAAGGAAAAAAAACATTGAGGTGACCTTACATGTGATGTCAAGCTGATCTTACAGGAGGTGTCTAGTTGATCTTATAGGTGATGTCTAGTTGATCTTACAGTTGATGTCTAGTTGATCTTATAGGTGATGTCTAGTTGTTCTTATAGGTGATGTCTAGTTGATCTTACAGGTGGTGTCTAGTTGATCTTATAGGTGATGTCTAGTTGATCTTACAGTTGATGTCTAGTTGATCTTACTTGTGATGTCTAGTTGATCTTACAGTTGATGTCTAGTTGATCTCACTTGAGATGTCGATGTTCAGTTAATGTCTGATTGATATTAGATGTGATGTCTAGTTAATCTTACAGATGATGTCTAGTTGATCTTACAGGTGGTGTCTAGTTTATCTTACAGGTGGTGTCTAGTTGATATTACAGTTGGTGTCTAGTTGATCTTACAGCTGGTGTCTAGTTGATCTTGCGAGTGATGTCTAGTTGATCTTAAAGATGGTGTCTAGTTGATCTTGCAGGGATGTCTAGTTGATCTTACAGTTGATGTCTAGTTTATCTCACTTGTGATGTTGATGTACAGTTGATGTCTGATTGATATTAGATATGGTGTCTAGTTGATCTTACATGTGATGTCTAGTTGATCTTTCAGGTGATGTCTAGTTGATCTTACAGGTGGTGTCTAGTTGATCTTACAGGTGGTGTCTAGTTGATATTGCAGGTGATGTCTAGTTATTCTTACAGGTGGTGTCTAGTTGATCTTACAGTTTGTGTCTAGTTGATTTTGCAGGTGTTGTCCAGTCGATCTTACAGTGGTGTCTAGTTGATCTTACATGTGGTGTCTGGTAGATCTTACAGTTGATGTCTAGTTGATCTCATAGTTGATGTCTAGTTGATCTCACTTGTCTTATTTATATTAGATGTGGTGTCTAGTTGATCTTGCATGTGATGTCCAGTTGATATTGCTGGTGATGTCTAGTTGATATTACAGGTGGTGTCTAGTTGATCTTAAAGGTGAAATTTAGTTGATATTACAGTTGATGTCTAGTTGATCTTACTTGAGATATCTAGCTGATCTTACATGTGGTCTATATGTGATCTTATAGGTGATGTCAAGCTGATCTTACATGTGATGTCTAGTTGATGTTTCATGTGATGTCTAGTTGATCTTACAGTTGATGTCTAGTTGATGTTTCATGTGATGTCTAGTTGATCTTACAGTTGATGTCTAGTTGAACTTACAGGTGGTATCTAGTTGATATTATGGGTACATCACCCATAATATCAACTAGTTGATCTTACAGTTGATGTCTAGTTGATCTTACAGTTGATGTCTAGTTGATCTTATACAGGTAGTGTCTAGTTGATTTTACATGTGATGTTAAGTTGATCTTACAGTTGATGTCTAGTTGATCTTACATGTGATGTTAAGTTGATCTTACAGTTGATGTATAGTTGATCTTACAGTTGGTGTCTAGTTGATCTTACAGTTGGTGTCTAGTAGTTAATCTTACAGGTGGTGTCTAGTTGATATTACAGCTGATGTCTAGTTGATTTTACTGGTGATGTATAGGTGATCTTACAGTTGGTGTATAGGTGATCTTACAGGTGATGTCAAGCTGATCTTAGAATTGGTGTCTAGTTGATCTAATAGGTGATGTCTAGTTGATCTTACATGCGATGCCTAGTTTATCTTACAGTTGATGTCTAGTTGATCTTACAGGTGGTGTCTAGTTGATCTTGCAAGTGGTGTCTAGTTGATCTTACAGTGGTGTTAAGTTGATCTTACATGTGGTGTCTAGTTGATCTTACAGGTGATGTGTAGTTCACCTTACATTTGTTGTATAGTTGATCTTACAGGTGGTGTCTAGTTGATATTACAGTCAATGTCTAGTTGATTTTACAGGTGGTGTCTATTTCATCTTACAGGTGGTGTCTAGTTGATCTTACAGATGGTGTCTAGTAGTTCATCTTGCAGGTGGTGTCTAGTTAGTCTTACAGTTGATGCTTAGTAGATCTTACAGTTGATGTCTATTTCATCTTACAGGTGTTGTCTAGTTGATCTTACAGATGGTGTCTAGTTGATCTTACAGTTGATGCTTACAGTTGATGTTAATTTCATCTTACAGATGTTGTCTAGTTGATCTTATAGATTGTGACTAGTGGTTCATCTTACATGTGGTGTCTAGTGGTTCATCTTACAGTTGATGTCTATTTCATCTTACAGGTATTGGCAAGTTGATCTTACAGATGGTGTCTAGTGGTTCATCTTACAGGTGGTGTCTGTTTCATCTTACGGGTGGTGTCTATTTCATCTTACAGGTGGTGTCTATTTCATCTTACAGGTGGTGTCTATTTCATCTTAGACAGGTGGTGTCTAGTTGATCTTACAGATGGTGTCTAGTGGTTCATCTTACAGGTGGTGTCTATTTCATCTTACAGGTGGTGTCTATTTCATCTTACAGGTGGTGTCTAGTTGATCTTACAGTTGAGGTCTATTTCATCTTACAGGTGTTGTCTAGTTGATCTTACAGATGGTGTCTAGTTGATCTTACAGATGGTGTCTAGTGGTTCATCTTACAGGTGGTGTCTAGTTGATCTTACAGATGGTGTCTAGTGGTTCATCTTACAGGTGGTGTCTAGTTGATCTTACAGATGGTGTCTAGTGGTTCATCTTACAGGTGGTGTTCTAGTTGATATTACAGATGGTGTCTAGATGGTTCATCTTACAGGTGGTGTCTAGTTGATCTTAAATGTGATGTATAGTTTATCTTACATGTGGCATCTAGTTGATCTTACAGTGACTTGTCTAGTTGCTATTACAATCAAAGTCTACTTGATCTTACAGTTGATGTCTATTTCATCTTACAGGTGTTGTCTAGTTGATCTTACAGATGGTGTCTAGTTGATCTTACAGTTGATGCTTAGTAGATCTTACAGTTGATGTCTATTTTATCTTACAGGTGATGTTTAGTTGATCTTACAGGTGATGTGTAGTTGATCTTACAGGTGATGTTTAGTTGATCTTACAGTTGAGGTCTAGTTGATATTACATTTGATGTCTAGTTGATCTTACTGGTGATGTCTAGTTGATCTAACTGGTGGTGTCTAGTTGTTCTTTCAGGCAAAGTATTGTTGATCTTACTGGTGATGCCTAGTTGATCTTACAGATGATGTTTAGTTGATCTTACAGGTGATGTTTAGTTAAACTTACAGGTGGTGTCTAGTAATTCATCTTACATGTGGTGTCTGGTAGATCTTATAGTTGATGTCTAGATGATATTACATTCATGTCTAGTTGATCTTACTGATGGTGTCTAGTTGATCTTACATGTGATGTCTAGTTGATCTTACAGTTGATGTCTAGATGATATTACATTCATGTCTAGTTGATCTTACTGGTGGTGTCTAGTTGATCTTACAGGTGGTGTCTGGTAGGTCTTATAGTTGATATCGAGTTGATCTTACTGGTGATGTCTAGATGATCTTACATGTGATGTCTAGTTGATCTTACAGTTGATGTCTAGATGATATTACATTCATGTCTAGTTGATCTTACTGGTGGTGTCTAGTTGATCTTACAGGTGGTGTCTAGTGATCTTATATGTGTTGTCTAGTTGATCTTACATGTGGTGTCTAATTGATCTTATCAGTGATGTTAAGTTGATCTCATAGATGATGTCTAGTAGTTGGTCTGACAGGTGATTTCTAGTAGTTCATCTTACAGTTGGTGTCTAGTTGATTTTACAGTTGGTGTCTAGTTGATCTTACAGTTGGTGTATAGTTGATCTTACAGTTGGTGTCTAGTTGATCTTACAGTTGGTGTATAGTTGATCTTGCAGGTGGTGTCTAGTTGATCTGACAGTTGGTGTCTAGTTGATCTTACAGTTGGTGTCTAGTGATCTTATATGTGTTGTCTAGTTGATCTTACATGTGGTGTCTAATTGATCTTATCAGTGATGTTAAGTTGATCTCATAGATGATGTGTAGTAGTTGGTCTGACAGGTGATTTCTAGTAGTTCATCTTACAGTTGGTGTCTAGTTGATTTTACAGTTGGTGTCTAGTTGATCTTACAGTTGGTGTATAGTTGATCTTACAGGTGGTGTCTAGTTGATCTTACAGGTGGTGTCTAATTGATCTGACATGTGATGCCTAGTTGATCTTGCAGTTGGTGTCTAATTGATCTTACATGTGATGTCTAGTTGATCTTACAGGTGGTGTCTAGTTGATCTTACATGTGATGTATAGGTGATCTTACAGGTGATATCTAGTTGATCTTACATGTGATGTCTAGGTGATCTTACATGTGGTGTCTAATTGATCTTACATGTGGTGTCTAGTTGATCTTTCAGTTGGTGTCTAGTAGTTAATCTTACAGGTGGTGTCTAGTTGATATTACAGCTGATGTCTAGTTGATTTTACTGGTGATGTCTAGTTGACCTTACAGTTGGTGTATAGGTGATCTTACAGGTGATGTCAAGCTGATCTTAGAATTGGTGTCTAGTTGATCTTATAGGTGATGTCTAGTTGATCTTACATGCGATGCCTAGTTTATCTTACAGTTGATGTCTAGTTGATCTTACAGGTGGTGTCTAGTTGATCTTACATGTGGTGTCTAGTTGATCTTACACGTTGATATTACAGTTGATGTCTAGTTGACCTTAGGCTTACAGATGGTGTTTAGTTGATCTTACAGGTGATGTGTAGTTCACCTTACATTTGTTGTATAGTTGATCTTACAGGTGGTGTCTAGTTGATATTACAGCTGATGTCTAGTTGATTTTACTGGTGATGTCTAGTTGACCTTACAGTTGGTGTATAGGTGATCTTACAGGTGATGTCAAGCTGATCTTAGAATTGGTGTCTAGTTGATTTTACTGGTGATGTCTAGTTGACCTTACAGTTGGTGTATAGGTGATCTTACAGGTGATGTCAAGCTGATCTTAGAATTGGTGTCTAGTTGATTTTACTGGTGATGTCTAGTTGACCTTACAGTTGGTGTATAGGTGATCTTACAGGTGATGTCAAGCTGATCTTAGAATTAGTGTCTAGTTGATCTTATAGGTGATGTCTAGTTGATCTTACATGCGATGCCTAGTTTATCTTACAGTTGATGTCTAGTTGATCTTACAGGTGGTGTCTAGTTGATCTTGCAAGTGGTGTCTAGTTGATCTTACAGTGGTGATAACCTGATCTTACATGTGGTGTCTAGTTGATCTTACAGGTGATGTGTAGTTCACCTTACATTTGTTGTATAGTTGATCTTACAGGTGGTGTCTAGTTGATATTACAGTCAATGTCTAGTTGATTTTACAGGTGGTGTCTATTTCATCTTACAGGTGGTGTCTAGTTGATCTTACAGATGGTGTCTAGTAGTTCATCTTGCAGGTGGTGTCTAGTTGGTCTTACAGTTGATGCTTAGTAGATCTTACAGTTGATGTCTATTTCATCTTACAGGTGTTGTCTAGTTGATCTTACAGATGGTGTCTAGTTGATCTTACAGTTGATGCTTACAGTTGATGTTAATTTCATCTTACAGATGTTGTCTAGTTGATCTTATAGATTGTGACTAGTGGTTCATCTTACATGTGGTGTCTAGTGGTTCATCTTACAGTTGATGTCTATTTCATCTTACAGGTATTGGCTAGTTGATCTTACAGATGGTGTCTAGTGGTTCATCTTACAGGTGGTGTCTGTTTCATCTTACAGGTGGTGTCTATTTCATCTTACAGGTGGTGTCTATTTCATCTTACAGGTGGTGTCTATTTCATCTTAGACAGGTGGTGTCTAGTTGATCTTACAGATGGTGTCTAGTGGTTCATCTTACAGGTGGTGTCTATTTCATCTTACAGGTGGTGTCTATTTTATCTTACAGGTGGTGTCTAGTTGATCTTACAGATGGTGTCTAGTGGTTCATCTTACAGTTGATGTATATTTCATCTTACTGGTGTTGTCTAGTTGATCTTACAGATGGTGACTAGTGGTTCATCTTACAGGTGGTGTCTAGTTGATCTTACAGATGGTGTCTAGTGGTTCATCTTACAGGTGGTGTCTAGTTGATCTTACATATGGTGTCTAGTGGTTCATCTTACAGGTGGTGTCTAGTTGATATTACATATGGTGTCTAGATGGTTCATCTTACAGGTGGTGTCTAGTTGATCTTAAATGTGATGTATAGTTTATCTTACATGTGGCATCTAGTTGATCTTACAGTGACTTGTCTAGTTGCTATTACAATCAAAGTCTACTTGATCTTACAGTTGATGTCTATTTCATCTTACAGGTGTTGTCTAGTTGATCTTACAGATGGTGTCTAGTTGATCTTACAGTTGATGCTTAGTAGATCTTACAGTTGATGTCTATTTTATCTTACAGGTGATGTTTAGTTGATCTTACAGGTGATGTGTAGTTGATCTTACAGGTGATGTTTAGTTGATCTTACAGTTGAGGTCTAGTTGATATTACATTTGATGTCTAGTTGATCTTACTAGTGATGTCTAGTTGATCTAACTGGTGGTGTCTAGTTGTTCTTTCAGGCAAAGTATTGTTGATCTTACTGGTGATGCCTAGTTGATCTTACAGATGATGTTTAGTTGATCTTACAGGTGATGTTTAGTTAAACTTACAGGTGGTGTCTAGTAATTCATCTTACATGTGGTGTCTGGTAGATCTTATAGTGGATGTCTAGATGATATTACATTCATGTCTAGTGATCTTACTGGTGGTGTCTAGTTGATCTTACATGTGATGTCTAGTTGATCTTACAGTTGATGTCTAGATGATATTACATTCATGTCTAGTTGATCTTACTGGTGGTGTCTAGTTGATCTTACAGGTGGTGTCTGGTAGATCTTATAGTTGATATCGAGTTGATCTTACTGGTGATGTCTAGATGATCTTACATGTGATGTCTAGTTGATCTTACAGTTGATGTCTAGATGATATTACATTCATGTCTAGTTGATCTTACTGGTGGTGTCTAGTTGATCTTACAGGTGGTGTCTAGTGATCTTATATGTGTTGTCTAGTTGATCTTACATGTGGTGTCTAATTGATCTCATCAGTGATTTAAGTTGATCTCATAGATAATGTCTAGTAGTTGGCCTGACAGGTGATTTCTAGTAGTTCATCTTACAGTTGGTGTCTAGTTGATTTTACAGTTGGTGTCTAGTTGATCTTACAGTTGGTGTATAGTTGATCTTACAGTTGGTGTCTAGTTGATCTTACAGTTGGTGTATAGTTGATCTTACATGTGGTGTCTAGTTGATCTGACAGTTGGTGTCTAGTTGATCTTACAGTTGGTGTATAGTTGATATTACAGGTGGTGTCTAGTTGATCTTACAGGTGGTGTCTAATTGATCTGACATGTGATGCCTAGTTGATCTTGCAGTTGGTGTCTAGTTGATCTTACATGTGATGTCTAGGTGATCTTACATGTGATGCCTAGTTGATCTTGCAGTTGGTGTCTAGTTGATCTTACAGTTGGTGTATAGTTGATCTTACAGGTGGTGTCTAGTTGATCTGACAGTTGGTGTCTAGTTGATCTTACAGTTGGTGTATAGTTGATCTTACAGGTGGTGTCTACTTGATCTTACAGGTGGTGTCTAATTGATCTGACATGTGATGCCTAGTTGATCTTGCAGTTGGTGTCTAATTGATCTTACATGCGATGTCTAGTTGATCTTTCAGTTGGTGTCTAGTTGATCTTACATGCAGTGTCTAGGTGATCTTACAGGTGGTGTCTAGTTGATCTTACATGTGATGTATAGGTGATCTTACAGGTGATGTCTAGTTGATCTTACATGTGATGTCTAGGTGATCTTACATGTGGTGTCTAATTGATCTTACATGTGGTGTCTAGTTGATCTTTCAGTTGGTGTCTAGTTGATCTTACAGGTGGTGTCTAGGTGATCTTACAGGTGGTGTCTAATTCATCTGACATGTGATGTCTAGTTGATCTTGCATGTGATGTCTAGGTGATCTTACATATGGTGTCTAATTCATCTGACATCTGATGTCTAATTCATCTGACATGTGATGTCTAGTTGATCTTACAGTTGGTGTCTAGTTGGTCTGACAGTTGATGTCTAGTTGATTTTACAGTTGGTGTCTAGTTGATCTTTCAGTTGGTGTCTAGTTGATCTTACATGTGATGTCTAGGTGATCTTACATGTGGTGTCTAATTGATCTTACATGTGGTGTCTAGTTGATCTTTCAGTTGGTGTCTAGTTGATCTTACATGCAATGTCTAGGTGATCTTACAGGTGGTGTCTAATTCATCTGACATGTGATGTCTAGTTGATCTTGCATGTGATGTCTAGGTGATCTTACATATGGTGTCTAATTCATCTGACATGTGATGTCTAATTCATCTGACATGTGATGTCTAGTTGATCTTACAGTTGGTGTCTAGTTGGTCTGACAGTTGATGTCTAGTTGATTTTACAGTTGGTGTCTAGTTGATCATTCAGTTGGTGTCTAGTTGATCTTACATGTGATGTCTAGGTGATCTTACAGGTGATGTCTAGTTGATCTTTCAGTTGGTGTCTAGTTGATCTTACATGTGATGTCTAGGTGATCTTACAGGTGATGTCTAGTTGATCTTACAGGTGATGTCTAGTAGCTGATCTTAACAGGTGATGTCTAGTAATTGATCTTGCAGGTGATGTCTAGTTGATCTTACATGTGATGTCTAGTTGATCTTGCAGTTGGTGTCTAGTTGATCTTACAGGTGATGTCTAGTAGCTGATCTTAACAGGTGATGTCTAGTAATTGATATTAAAGGTGATGTCTAGTTGATCTTACATGTGATGTCTAGTTGATCTTGCATGTGGTGTCTAGTTGATCTTGCAGTTGGTGTCTAGTTGATCTTACAGGTGATGTCTGGTAGCTGATCTTAACAGGTGATGTCTAGTAATTGATCTTGCAGGTGATGTCTAGTTGATCTTACATGTGATGTCTAGTTGATCTTGCAGTTGGTGTCTAGTTGATCTTGCATGTGATGTCTAGGTGATCTTACATGTGTTGTATAATTGATCTTACATGTGATGTCTAGTTAATCTTTCATTTGGTGTCTAGTTGATCTTACAGGTGATGTCTAGTAGCTGATCTTAACAGGTGATGTCTAGTAATTGATCTTGCAGGTGATGTCTAGTTGATCTTACATGTGATGTCTAGTTCATCTTGCAGTTGGTGTCTAGTTGATCTTGCATTTGATGTATAGGTGATCTTACAGGTGGTGTCTAATTGATCTTACATGTGATGTCTAGTTGATCTTTCAGTTGGTGTCTAGTTGATCTTACAGGTGATGTCTAGTAGTTGATCTTACAGGTGATGTCTGGTAGCTGATCTTAACAGGTGATGTCTAGTAATTGATCTTGCAGGTGATGTCTAGTTGATCTTGCAGTTGGTGTCTAGTTGATCTTGCATGTGATGTCTAGGTGATCTTACATGTGTTGTATAATTGATCTTACATGTGATGTCTAGTTGATCTTTCAGTTGGTGTCTAGTTGATCTTACAGGTGATGTCTAGTAGCTGATCTTAACAGGTGATGTCTAGTAATTGATCTTGCAGGTGATGTCTAATTGATCTTACATGTGATGTCTAGTTCATCTTGCAGTTGGTGTCTAGTTGATCTTGCATTTGATGTATAGGTGATCTTACAGGTGGTGTCTAATTGATCTTACATGTGATGTCTAGTTGATCTTTCAGTTGGTGTCTAGTTGATCTTACAGGTGATGTCTAGTAGTTGATCTTACAGGTGATGTCTGGTAGCTGATCTTAACAGGTGATGTCTAGTAATTGATCTTGCAGGTGATGTCTAGTTGATCTTACATGTGATGTCTAGTTGATCTTGCAGTTGGTGTCTAGTTGATCTTGCATGTGATGTCTAGGTGATCTTACATGTGTTGTATAATTGATCTTACATGTGATGTCTAGTTGATCTTTCAGTTGGTGTCTAGTTGATCTTACAGGTGATGTCTAGTAGCTGATCTTAACAGGTGATGTCTAGTAATTGATCTTGCAGGTGATGTCTAGTTGATCTTACATGTGATGTCTAGTTCATCTTGCAGTTGGTGTCTAGTTGATCTTGCCTTTGATGTATAGGTGATCTTACAGGTGGTGTCTAATTGATCTTACATGTGATGTCTAGTTGATCTCTCAGTTGGTGTCTAGTTGATCTTACAGGTGATGTCTAGTAGCTGATCTTAACAGGTGATGTCTAGTAATTGATCTTGCAGGTGATGTCTAGTTGATCTTACATGTGATGTCTAGTTGATCTTGCAGTTGGTGTCTAGTTGATCTTGCATGTGATGTCTAGGTGATCTTGCAGTTGGTGTCTAGTTGATCTTGCATGTGATGTCTAGGTGATCTTACATGTGTTGTATAATTGATCTTACATGTGATGTCTAGTTGATCTTACATGTGATGTCTAGTTGATTTTGCAGTTGGTGTCTAGTTGATCTTGCATGTGATGTCTAGGTGATCTTGCAGTTGGTGTCTAGTTGATCTTGCATGTGATGTCTAGGTGATCTTACATGTGTTGTATAATTGATCTTACATGTGATGTCTAGTTGATCTTTCAGTTGGTGTCTAGTTGATCTTACAGGTGATGTCTAGTAGCTGATCTTAACAGGTGATGTCTAGTAATTGATCTTGCAGGTGATGTCTAGTTGATCTTACATGTGATGTCTAGTTGATCTTGCAGTTGGTGTCTAGTTGATCTTGCATTTGATGTCTAGGTGATCTTACTGGTGGTGTCTAATTGATCTTACATGTGATGTCTAGTTGATCTTTCAGTTGGTGTCTAGTTGATCTTACAGGTGATGTCTAGTAGCTGATCTTAACAGGTGATGTCTAGTAATTGATCGTGCAGGTGATGTCTAGTTGATCTTACATGTGATGTCTAGTTGATCTTTCAGTTGGTGTCTAGTTGATCTTGCATGTGATGTCTAGGTGATCTTACATGTGGTGTCTAATTGATCTTACATGTAATGTCTAGGTTATCTTACAGGTGATGTCTAGTTGATCTTACAGGTGATGTCTAGTAGCTGATCTTAACAGGTGATGGCTAGTAATTGATCTTACAGATGGTGTCTAGTTGATCTTACAGTTGATGCTTACAGTTGATGTTAATTTCATCTTACAGATGTTGTCTAGTTGATCTTATAGATTGTGTCTAGTGGTTCATCTTACAGGTGGTGTCTAGTGGTTCATCTTACAGTTGATGTCTATTTCATCTTACAGGTATTGGCTAGTTGATCTTAAAGATGGTGTCTAGTGGTTCATCTTACAGGTGGTGTCTGTTTCATCTTACAGGTGGTGTCTATTTCATCTTACAGGTGGTGTCTATTTCATCTTAGACAGGTGGTGTCTAGTTGATCTTACAGGTGATGTCTAGTGGTTCATCTTACAGTTGATGTCTATTTCATCTTACAGGTGGTGTCTAGTTGATCTTACAGATGGTGTCTAGTGGTTCATCTTACAGTTGATGTCTATTTCATCTCACAGGTGTTGTCTAGTTGATCTTACAGAGGGTGTTTAGTGGTTCATCTTACAGGTGGTGTCTAGTTGATCTTACAGATGGTGTCTAGTGGTTCATCTTACAGGTGGTGTCTAGTTGATACTACAGATGGTGTCTAGATGGTTCATCTTACAGGTGGTGTCTAGTTGATCTTAAATGTGATGTATAGTTTATCTTACATGTGGCATCTAGTTGATCTTACAGTGACTTGTCTAGTTGCTATTACAATCAAAGTCTACTTGATCTTACAGTTGATGTCTATTTCATCTTACAGTTGATGCTTAGTAGATCTTACAGTTGATGTCTATTTTATCTTACAGGTGATGTTTAGTTGATCTTACAGGTGATGTGTAGTTGATCTTACAGGTGATGTTTAGTTGATCTTACAGTTGAGGTCTAGTTGATATTACATTTGATGTCTAGTTGATCTTACTGGTGATGTCTAGTTGATCTAACTGGTGGTGTCTAGTTGTTCTTTCAGGCAAAGTATTGTTGATCTTACTGGTGATGCCTAGTTGATCTTACAGATGATGTTTAGTTGATCTTACAGGTGATGTTTAGTTAAACTTACAGGTGGTGTCTAGTAATTCATCTTACATGTGGTGTCTGGTAGATCTTATAGTTGATATCGAGTTGATCTTACTGGTGATGTCTAGATGATCTTACATGTGATGTCTAGTTGATCTTACAGTTGATGTCTAGATGATATTACATTCATGTCTAGTTGATCTCACTGGTGGTGTCTAGTTGATCTTACAGGTGGTGTCTAGTGATCTTATATGTGTTGTCTAGTTGATCTTACATGTGGTGTCTAATTGATCTCATCAGTGATGTTAAGTTGATCTCATAGATGATGTCTACTAGTTGGTCTGACAGGTGATTTCTAGTAGTTCATCTTACAGTTGGTGTCTAGTTGATCTTACATGTGGTGTCTAGTTGATCTTACAGTTGATGTCTAGTTGATCTCATAGATGATGTCTAGTAGTTGGTCTGACAGGTGATTTCTAGTAGTTCATCTTACAGTTGGTGTCTAGTTGATTTTACATGTGATGTCTAGGTGATCTTACAGGTGATATCTAGTTGATCTTACATGTAATGTCTAGGTGATCTTACAGGTGATGTCTAGTTGATCTTACAGGTGATGTCTAGTAGCTGATCTTAACAGGTGATGTCTAGTAATTGATATTGCAGGTGATGTCTAGTTGATCTTACATGTGATGTCTAGTTGATCTTGCAGTTGGTGTCTAGTTGATATTGCAGTTAGTGTCTAGTTGATCTTACATGTGATGTCTAGGTGATCTTACATGTGATGTCTAGTTGATCTTACAGGTGATGTCTAGGTGATCTTTCAGTTGGTGTCTAGGTGATCTTACAGGTGATGTCTAGTTGATCTTACATGTAATGTCTAGGTGATCTTACATGTGATGTCTAGTTGATCTTACAGGTGATGTCTAGGTGATCTTTCAGTTGGTGTCTAGGTGATCTTACAGGTGATGTCTAGTTGATCTTACATGTAATGTCTAGGTGATCTTACAGGTGATGTCTAGTTGATCTTACAGGTGATGTCTAGTAGCTGATCTTAACAGGTGATGTCTAGTAATTGATCTTGCAGGTGATGTCTAGTTGATCTTACAAGTGATTTCTATTTTATCTTACATGTTGTGTCCAGTTGATCATACAGGTGGTCTGTAGTTGATCTTACAGATGGTGTCTAGTTGATCTTACTAGTTATGTCTAGTTGATATTACAGTTGATGTCTAGTTGATCTAACAAGTGGTGTCTAGTTGGTCTTACAGGTGGTGTCTAGTTGATCTACAGATGATGTCTCATTGATCTTACAGGTGATGTCTAGTTGATTTTACAGTTGGTGTCTAGTTGATCTTACAGTTGGTGTATAGTTGATCTTACATGTGCTGTCTAGGTGATCTTACATGTGATGTCTAGTTGATCTTACAGGTGGTCTCTAGTTGATCTTACAGGTGGTATCTAGTTGATCTTACTGGTTATTTCTAGTTGATATTACAGTTGATGTCTAGCTGATCTTACAAATGGTGTCTAGTTGATTTACAGATGATGTCTTGTTGATCTTACAGGTGATGTCTAGTTGATTTTACAGTTTATGTCTAGTTGTTCTTACAGGTGGTGTCTAGTGATCTTACATGTTTTGTCTATGTGATCTTACAGGTGATGTCTAGTTGATCTTACAGGTGATGTCTAGTTGATCTTACAGGTAGTGTATAGTTGATCTTACATGTGGTATCTAATTGATCTTACAGGTGATGTCTAGTTAATCTTGCAGGTTATGTCTGTGTGATATTACAGGTGATGTCTAGTTGATCTGACAGGTGATGTCTAGTTGATCTTACAGGTGATGTCTAGTTGATCTTACAGGTAGTGTATAGTTGATCTTACAGGTGGTGTCTAATTGATCTTACAGGTGATGTCTATTTGATCTTTCAGGTGGTGTCTAGTTGATCTTACATGTGATGTCTAGTTGATCTTGAAGGTGATGTCTGGTTGATCTTACAGTTGGTGTCCAGTTGATCTTACAGTTGGTGTCCAGTTGCTCTTACAGGTGATGTCTAGTTGGTGTCTAGTTGTTGTTACATATGGTATCTAGTAGATAATCTTACATGTGGTGTCTAGTTGATATTACAGTTGATGTCTAGTTGATCTTACAATTGATGTCTAATTGATCTTACAGATGATATATAGTTGATCTTACAGGTGGTGTCTAATTGATCTTACAGGTAATGTCTAATTGATCTTACAGGTGGGGTCTAGTTGATCTTTCAGGTGGTGTCTAGTTGATCTTACAATTGATGTCTAGTTGGTGTATAGTTGATCTTACATGTGATGTCTAGTTGATCTTACAGGTGGTGTCTTGTTGTATTTACATGTGATGTCTAGATGATCTTGCAGGTGATGTCCGGTTGAACTTACAGTTGGTGATCTTACAGTTGATGTCTAGTTGGTGACTAATTGATCTTACATATGGTGTCTAGTAGTTCATCTTACATATGATGTGTATTTGATCTTACAGGTGATGTCTAGTTGATTTACAGGTGGTGTCTAGTTGATCTTACTAGTTATGTCTAGTTGATCTTACTTGTAATGTCTAGTTGATCTTACAGGTGGTGTCTAGTGATCTTATATGTGGTGTCTAGTTGATTTACTGTTGATGTCTAGTTGATCTTACAGGTGGTGTCTAATTGATCTTACAGGTGGTGTCTAGTTGATCTTACAGGTGGTGTCTAGTTGATTTACAGGTGGTGTCTAGTTGATCTTACAGGTGGTGTCTAGTTGATCTTACAGTGTCTAGTTGATTTACAGTTGATGTCTAGTTGATCTTACAGGTGGTGTCTAGTTGATCTTACAGGTGATGTCTAGTTGATCTTACAGGTGGTGTCTAGTTGATATTACAGGTGTTCTCTAGTTGATCTTACAGGTGGTGTCTAGTTGATCTTACAGGTGATGCCTAGTTGATCTTACAGGTGGTGTCTAGTTGATCTTACAGGTGATGTCTAGTTTATCTTACAGGTGGTGTCTACTTGGTCTTACAGGTGGTCTCTAGTTGATATATCTTACAGGTGGTGTCTAGTTGATCTTACAGGTGGTGTTTAGTTGGTCTTACAGGTGGTGTCTAGTTGATCTTACAGTTGATGTCTAGTTGATCTTACAGGTGGTGTCTAGTTGATCTTACAGGTGATGTCTAGTTTATCTTACAGGTGGTGTCTACTTGGTCTTACACGTGGTCTCTAGTTGATCTTTCTTACAGGTGGTGTCTAGTTGATCTTACAGGTGGTATTTAGTTGGTCTTACAGGTGGTGTCTAGTTGATCTTACAGTTGATGTCTAGTTGATCTTACAGGTGATGTCTAGCTGATCTTACAGGTGATGTCTAGTTGGTCTTATATGTGGTGTCTAGTTGATCTTACAGGTGGTGTCTAGTTGAAATCCAAGATTCTTGCTGACATGATCAGCATGGCATTGTATTATATCCATCCTAAATGCTTTCTGCCTGGTCATCCAGCCAGTATACGTTTTACAAAATGCTTTACCCTTAGTAGAACACTTAGTTCACATTGTTGACTGAACTATACTCAACGCCATTAAAAGTGCAAGTTTTTTTTGTGTTTTTTTTTTTTTATTTTTCATTAAAATGTCTCCACGTGTTATGTACATGTTAGAAATT
This sequence comes from Cyrtodaria siliqua, assembly GCA_037043455.1. NCBI lineage: Eukaryota > Metazoa > Mollusca > Bivalvia > Adapedonta > Hiatellidae > Cyrtodaria > Cyrtodaria siliqua. The sequence continues at coordinate 98,718 of JAWPHD010005962.1, forward strand.
ATCCACATTCCCTATAAATCTGGTGACCGATTGAAAGAAGTAAAATCGGAATTATGCGAAAAATCATGTGCATACCAATCTTGCGTTTTTATTGGCGTTAAGTATATATAATAATGTGTATTTCAGGGAGGACCAGGTGGTTCTGGAACTGGGTTTGGTAACTTTGAAGAAATAGGACCTCTAGATGTACAGCTATACCCACGCAACACAACTTGGGTAAATCCTTATAAACAATTAAAATGGAATATGCAGTTTGCAACTAAAATAATACTGTTTCACATTGTTAATTACACTGTAACAGAATTAACCAAATTTGTAAAGACAAAGTGGTGGTTTAAACATATTTTGTTGCCAAATATACAAATAGGTTGGGCCATAAGTTCTTTATAAACTAGAACCTGTGTCCATGGGACGTGGATGTCCTGCTTTAGCTCTGTCAGTTACATAAAATACAATTTCGATCATTGGGAATTTTCACTGATAAGTACCCCAGTTATATTTATTTCATATCTTTAAAATGGAATATTTTGACAAAAAATCATATGAAAACTCATCAATATTCTTTTAACAGATTCATCAAATAAAATTGAAAAAAAAAAATTCAAATTGATAATCGGATTACATTCATTTTTTCTCATTTTCAAAATTAGTGAAAATTATGCTGAAAAATAAATGTTTTATTATAAACATTTGAATCGGTGTACTTGTAAATGTCATCTTGAGTACATGTGTTAACATATTTCCATTCTTTAACACCATTGTAAATTGACATTAAACTAAACAATAAATTGCAACTCAGCTGCAGAAAAAATGGTGGCAGTTCTTAACATATTTTTGTTCGTGTTTGAGGAGTGGTGGAGGAGGGTAATCACACTATGTTTTTTCTGTTCACTAATTTAATTAACTCCTCAATGGATTTCTCTAAATGTTGTATGGTGGTTGGTGTGTTGTGGGTGGGTGGGATGTAAAGGCCACACAGCTGGTAATTGTTGTTGTACGAACACAATACAGATTGGGTCCGGATCTTTGCCAGCACGATTTCAAAAATAAAATAAAATGATTGTATTGTAACGAAAGTAACGTTTATAAAGTCCCTGTATCAGTTTAAATGCAGACACCCCCTCCCCCTCCCCCTCACCCCCCAAATACCCTCCCACCCTCCACACACACCTGGCAAGTCAGAGAAAATCTTAATGTACTCCTGTGTCAATTTCAGCTACAATCTGCAAGCCTGCTATTTGTAGATAACCCTGTTGGTACTGGGTACAGTTATGTGGATGACAAGAGTGCCTTTACTCATGATGTAGCAGGAATAACAGCAGACATGATGGTGCTGCTGAAGACATTCTTCATGGAGAAATCACCACAGTTTCAGGTGAGTGACTAAAATACATATTTCTTATCATAGTTCCAGTTGCATGACTCGGGCGTATAGTTCTTACCACAGTGCCAGGTGAATGACTAAATTACATAGTTCTTACCACAGTTCTAGGTGGAGTCAAAAGACATGTAATCAGTAATCAAGTTCTTGTTTGTTTACTAAAAGGGTCAAGGGTACAGCTGTTTTCATTATAATTGCTCATAATATGTATTCATAGATTCTAAAGTTGGAAAATGTTCATCAGTAATCCATTAAAACCTATGAATGCACTTCTTATACATACAACAACAAAATTGAATAGAAATGGGCCATTTCCCCCCATTGTTGGGGGTGGGGAGGGGGGGGGGGGGGGGGGGGTGCAGATTTAATTGCTGTTTAATGGGTCATCAACACATTGTAAATGTTATTTTGAGCCACACCAGGGAGAGGAGAAGAATGCCTTTTGTATCATAATTAAGGCAGGGAGATGTTTTTTTTATAGCTCCACTGGCCGATTCCCAGCAGAGCTTATGGAAGGACAAGTTGTCGTCTGTTGTCTGTTAACTTTTGCCTTGTGAACACTCTAGAGCCTTCACTTTTAATTTGATCTTTAATAAACTTTATTATATCAATGAAAAAGCTCAGACAAGTTTGAAAACCAGCTAAATCAGATAAATAGCTCCAGAGTCTAGAGTTATGCAGGGTTCTCAATAGACTTCAAAAGTGAAGAGTCATATATGACCCTTGACTCAAAAATTCCAAGGGTCAAAATTGAAATGTCAAAAGTCAAATATAAATCAAACAAATTGAAGCGCGGTTTTATAAAACATCCTTTTATTACTTTAATTTGAGTGAATTCTGTAAATATTTTATTGCCAAGAAAGTTGTGCAAGGATATGCATTTGAACTTGAAAAATTTACAATAATGTGTCATTATGTCAAAGATTCAAAGTTATGTAAGGATGTTTAATAAATTGGGGTGCACATTTGTTAATATTGTATGTTATTGGTGTTATAACACAAGCTCTGTTTGCACCAGTTGTATGTTTGGAACATTAAGCAAGAAAATAAAGGGCTGTGTATCTTTATTTATTGTATGTTTAATTCTCAAGAAATCTCATGTTATTCATTTCATTTATTTCAAAAAATAATTCTCTGGTACAGTACACTCTTTAATCTCATTATACTATTATATTATCTGATTCTATATTCAAGTATCAATAATATTTCTCAAAATATTTTAATATATTTTTCTAGTAAAATAACATCTGAATTGTCACTTATTTTCTGCTTCTTTGGAGTCTGAGGTCAGACAGTGCATCCCCAACAGGCCGTTTCTGAGACTGCGATGACATAAACGAAAATATACTTCTTTGAGCCATTTGTGTATTGAACATAAACACATTACATGAATTAATAAAGTCCGTTACTCGTAACACAAAAAAAGTCTGTAAGCACAAAATATCACAATGCGTAATGCCCGGTAAGTTTTGACTGAATGATAACCCAGGTTAAAATACGCTCTGTTTATGTACATTTTATTTTTGCCGATTTTACCTTTTCACACGTTTGACAGCTAACATCTATTTTATCGCAGTTCGGTCTAATTAACCAGTAATCAATCAAAAGCCGGTAGCAATCAATTAAACAGTTAATCCAATCAAGTCATAATAGTCTCCATCCGCACAAAGCATCATAAACTTCAAAGATAATCAATAAATTATTAACACAATAGCAGCGATTGATTACACAGTGACACCATTTACGGACAGATTATTTCCGCCTCTGTGCCACAAGCTGCCACAGCAGCGAATATGATTGGTCGAGAGGTACACTCAAGTACCTTCATTTTGTATTTGATCTTTACCAAGCTTGACCAGATTGTTGATATTAATAAAAGCTTGGACAAGTTCGGAAACCTGCGAGATAGTGCTATTATAATGGTCCTTGTTTGAATGAAGTCAGATCGGACCAGATCGGACCAGATCCAATTACACTGGAGTTACAGCTCTTGATATAGTAAAAATATGCTATACAATGATAGGGCCTTTGTTTTATAGACAACAGATTGTTGATATCAATGAAAACTCAAACTAGTTCGAAAACCAGCAAGATCTGATTAGTGATGCCAGAGATATTGCCTTTGATTTATTGAAAAATGCAATATTTTGCTTTGTTAAATCTGTAGCTACTTCATTTTTAGCTCGAATTTTTTGAAGGAGAAAAGGAGCTATTGTCATCACTTGATCTTCGTCTGCGCCGTCGTCGTCGTCGTCATCTGCCTCCAGGTTAACATTTGTTTGTAAGCTTGTAGTTCCAAAACTACTTTACATAATGTATTGAAACGTCACACATGTATTCATCATCATAAGACAACATCAGACTGCCAGGTTCTATAACTCCTGCTTTTATTTTAACAAAATTATGGCCCCTTTTATACTTCGAAAATATGCTAAAGTTTGTATGTAAGCTTGTTGGTTATAGTTTGTAAGCTTGTAGCTGCGTAACTACAGAATGGATTGAAACTTCAAACAAGTATTCGGTACCATAAGACAACATCTACAGCCAGATTCTAAATCCGAGCCTTCTCTGACCTTACTAGCCCTATTTTTACGACTTCTCCTCAGAAACCGCTTGCCTAATTTTGACCAAACTTCACATGGATGATCCTTAGATGAATGCTTTTTAGATTTGTTAAAATTAGGTCAGCGCTACATCCAAGATGGCTGCCATTACCATATATGGTCGAAACCTTAAAAAATCTTCTTCTCCAGAACCGCTGGACAGATTTCAACAGTTTTTCTTTTAAAATGATCGCCAACGCCTTGAATATCAAGTTTGTTCAAATAAAGTCCCAGGGGTCAAAAATGGCCGTGCCCAGGGGGTCCAAAGTTTGTATATTGAGGTTTTGCATGTTTTTCATATAGACATATAGGAAAAAACTTTAAAAAATCTTCTTCTCTGAAACCACAAGGCACAGAGCTGTCATGTATTACATGTAGCATCAGCTTATGGTCCTCTACTAAGTTTGTTCAAATGGTGACCCTGGGGTCAAATTTGTCCCCGCCCCGGGGGTCACAGTTTACATAGACTTATATAGGATTTTTTTTTTAAAAATCTTCTTCTCGGAAACTCCAACAGCCAGAGGTTTGATATTTTGCATTTACTATAAGCTTATGGTCCTTTACCAATTTTGTTCAAATGGTGACCCTCGGGTCACATTTAACCCCTCCCCAAGGGTCACATGTTTTACATAGACATATATAGGGAAAAACTTAAAAATCTTCTTCTCTGAAACTGCAAGAGCCAGAGGTTTAATATTTTGCATTTGCTATAAGCTTGTGGTCCTCTACCAAGTTTGTTCAAATGGTGACCCAGGGTCACATTTGGCCCCACCCCGGTGGTCACAGTTTTACATAGGCTTGTATAGGGAAAAACTGAAAAAAATCTTCTTCTCTGGAACCACATGGCACAGAGCTCTCATGTATTACATGTAGCATCAGCTTATGTACCTCTACTAAGTTTGTTCAAATGGTGACCCTGGGGTCAAATTTGTCCTCGCCACGAGGGTCACAGTTTTACATAGACTTATATAGGATTTTTTTTAAAAATCTTCTTCTCGGAAACTACAACAGCCAGAGGTTTGATATTTTACATTTATTATAAGCTTATGGTCCTTTACCAAGTTTGTTCAAATGGTGACCCTGGGGTCACATTTTGCCCCGCCCCAAGGGTCACATGTTTTACATAGATATGTATAGGGAAAAACTTAAAAAATATTTTTCTCTGAAACTGCAAGAGCCAGAGGTTTAATATTTTGCTGTTGCTATAAGCTTATGGTCCTTTACCAATTTTGTTCAAATGGTGACCCTGGGGTCACATCTGGCCCCACCCCGGGGGAAAAACTGAAAAAAATCTTCTTCTCTGGAACTGCAAGAGCCAGAGGTTTAATATTTTGCATTTGCTATAAGCTTATGGTCCTTTACCAAGTTTGTTCAAATGGTGACCCTCGGGTCACATTTGTCCCCGCCCCAAGGGTCACATGTTTTACATAGACATGTATAAGGAAAAACTTAAAAAATCTTCTTCTCTGAAACAGCAAGAGCCAGAGGTTTAATATTTTGCATTTGCTATAAGCTTATGGTCGTCTACCAAGTTTGTTCAAATGGTGACCCATTGGTCACATTTGGCCCCACCCTGGGGGTCACAGTTTTACTTAGGCTTGTATAGGCAAAAACTGAAAAAAATCTTCTTCTCTCTTTATTTTATTTTTTTTTTATTTATTTTTTTTATTTTATTTTTTTATTTTTTTATTTTTAATTATTGATTGATTGATTTTTTATTTTTTTTTATTTTTTATTTTTTTTTTAGCTCTATGTTGGTCCAGTCGGACCAGTAACAGAGGAGTTATGGCTCTTGATTTAGTTAAACATGCTATATTTTGCCTCGTTAATACGGTAGGGCCTTCATTTTTCATCTGATCTTTACCAAACTTTGTCAGATTCTTTAGTTATGGCCCTTGATTTAGTTAAAAAGCTGTTTTTTGCCCGAAACTTTCAAAAAAACGTAAATGGCAGTCACTGACTTCATTGATGTTATAAGAGCCGTGTTAGCCAGTAGAGCATCCACAGGCCCTCTTGGGCCTTCTAGGGCCTCTTGTTTTATTTTGATATTTATCTAGCTGTGTACTAGTGCTAGGTATTGCATCCAAAAAATGTATCGCGATATATTGCGTTACAAGAGACTGTATCACGATATGTATCATAATATATTTTCTTGTGCAATTGCATTGATAATTTCAATAGACTTCGCCAATTTACTGACTGGTGTACTTCGATGCAGAAGACATAACATGATGCAATACTGGTTGTGCTTGTGAATGAGAAATATTACGCATGGCAGTTTTGCTGTTGACAGTGTCTACTTTCTGTTTTGAATTTGTATTCAACGTCGGATGATGTCTTCGTAAGTGAGTTACCAAATGTGTTGTGCTGCCGGAGCACTTGACCGTAACAGTTTGTTTTTAACATTTCTTTATCACTTGAATCAGCCATGCTTGTCTGAGTGCGTGGTACCCAACACTACATATGTGCACATTAATAAGATATTATTGGAAGTGCATCTATTTTTAACTATGATAGTACCCACTTTCCAATATGTTTATTTACGATTGCATTACAAAAAATGGGAACCATACAAAGTTAAAAATAGATCTTAGTTGTAGATTACAATTAACTTTTATAATCAAAACGCATGTGTAGAGAAAACCGGTACGAACTGGTATGTTAAAAAAAACATACGGTACAATACACCGATAAACCGGTAATATCACGCAGCACTACTGTGTACGGTCAGAGCAGTTCCTATAGCAAAAACATGCCTCTTGGTTTTAAGTCGATATATCTAATAAAGTAAATTGAATTAACATTTCAAGCGATTATCAATATATTTATTTACCTGTTAGTGCCGAAATTTTTGTTGTATTAATCTTATTAAAGTTGTAATGGTCAACCCATTTCAGACAAAGTTAAAAAACATAAATCTCCGACATTTGTTATTATTCAGGTCAAATGTCACGTGATCGTGACAGGTGCAATGATAAATATTTCCCTCAAAATTCAGACAATTTAAAAATTGCGACCAACTTTTCCTTTTGGCACTCACAATTCTCTGAACAACATCCAATTGTTTTTAAATTTTAAATCCAAGTTATGCTCCGAGAAGAGTTTGTTCCACTCCTAAAATCCCTTCATGTTGTCAGTTGATAGTGGAGTTATTTGATGAGGGGAATATGAATGCCTTCACCGCGCGCGAGAATATCACGGGAATTTAATTAATATGCAAAATGACAATATGGTGGATATAGTAAACAAAACTGTACTTCAAATCATGTATGTTTTTTTGTGTCACTACAATCTTTTATATGTAGCGCTATTCGAGGGTTTTATCATTGCAACTTAGTATAATAATTGATCGATTTGTTAAACTAAATTATTGTAAAAAATCGACCCGACGCCGCATACACCGTTGAAAGTTCTATAACTCATGCTTTTATTTTAACAAAAAATTGTGGCCCTTTTTATACTTAAAAATCTGGTTAAAGTTTCAATTTAGCTCTGAAGTTACTAATATATTGAAACTTTAAGAATGTATTTAACATCATTAGACAACATCATACAGTCAGGTTCTATAACTCATGCTTTTATTTTAATAAAATTATGGCCCCTTTTATTCTTACAAAATCTGGTTAAAGTTTGTATTTAAGCTTGTTGGTTAAAGTTTGTATGTAAGCTTGTATATCTTAAATTACTTTGCATAATGGAATCATGGTCCCTTTTATATGTAGCGCTATTTGAGCGAATTTGAAAAGACGCCTAACCTTTAAAATTAATTTCTACTACTGCTGCTAACTAATTATGCTGTATTATTGTTCCCAGTTTATACAGCTCTATTACTGTATAGATAACCACACTCACTACTTCCAACCAAGTTATAACGGTGTACACAGTTTGCAGTATATAACAACAGATGCCCTGCTAAGAATTAAGTTAACCAAAGACATCAATAATATATAGAAACAATATATTATGATACATATCGCTATACAGTTTCCTGTATTGATCATATGATACAGTTTCGCTATATATCACGATACGTTTTTTGGATGTGATACCACCTGGAGTTGCATGGAACCAAAATTCTGATTTTGCCATTAAAATGTGCAATGTCCCATTTCACATCGAATTTAACGTGTAAGCTGTGTTTACAGGTCTATATCTTTTACATTTCTTGTTCCAGCCCAAATGTGCGCCTGGGTTTCGAAACTTCACATAAATGTTAACCACAGTAAGAAGGTGTGTTGTGTGCAAAGGTCGAGTCTGTACCTCAAAGGTCAAGGTCACACTTGGAGGTCAATGGTCAAATGAGTCAATTTTTTTGTCTGAAAAGCAAATAGTCGAGCTGTTCTGTTCTCTGACAGCTCTTGATACTTGGAACTGTTTTAGCATCCTACAACCCGGAAGTACTTTCTGACCGGTCTGACACTGCAAATTAAATTCTTGAAAACGAAAAAGCATGTGCAAATATCATAACCTAAATGTTTGTACCAAAGAATCAGTTAAGAAGGCTACCCAAGCACTTTTTAAAATCCCAAACATTTGAATCTCAATACTACAGCTGATAGAGATGAAATTTGTCCAAAAATGCTCAAAACTGACATAAAAAAACAACATCAATTGCCATTTTCTGAGCTCTATTTTACCAGTTTTCATCTGAAAATCACCCCAATAATTATATTTGTTTCTTTAGATGTGAATTCACCATTATATTTTCTTCTTCATTGTTTATAGAAACGGTTAAAAGACCAGTGCTCATTTTTCTCCATACAAAGTTTTAAAACACGTCTATCAAAATATCTAGTACTTCCTTTTTTGTCTCGCCTTTTCGAAGAAAAAAAAAAGACATAGATGTTGCTTTTCCATCGGCGGCGGCGTCAACATTCAAGTTTTGCGTTTAGGTCATTTTCTCACAAACTGTATGCACTAGACTTTTCAAACTTTGCTTATAGTTGTATCATGGGTGGTACATCGCAACCTGACAAAGCAAATGTGGAAGTGACCTTGACCCTCCAAGCAAAGGGCAGATAACTGACTAATTTTTAGGTTCAGCTTTTGCGTTTAGGTCATTTTCTCACAAACTGTATGCACTAGACCTTTCAAACTTTGCTTATAGTTGTATCATGGGTGGTACATGGCAACGTGACAAAGCAAATGTGGAAGTGACCTTGACCCTCCAAGCAAAGGGCAGATAACTTAATAATTTTTAGGTTCAACTTTTGCGTTTAGGTCATTTTCTCACAAACTGTATGCACTAGACCTTTCAAACTTGGCTTATAGTTGTATCATGGGTGGTACATCGCAACGTAACAAAGCAAATGTGGCAGTGACCTTGACCGTCCAAGCAAAGGGCAGATAACTTACTAATTTTTAGGTTCAACTTTTGCGTTTAGGTCACTTTTTCACAAACTGTATGCACTAGACCTTTCAAACTTTGCTTATAGTTGTATCTTGGGTGGTACATGGCAACGTGACAAAGAAAATTTGGAAGTGACCTTGACGCTCCAAGCAAAGGGCAGATAACCTTATAATTTTTACCTTCAACTTTGGCATTTAGGTCACTTTTTCACAAACTGTATGCACTAAGACCTTTCAAACTTTGCTTATAGTTGTATCTTGAGTGGTACATTGCAACGTGACAAAGCAAATGTGGATGTGCTTTGTAATATTGCATACGTTGTTTGCTGTTTTTTTAGCTCTACTGGCCAAAGGCCAGGCGAGCTTATGCGACCACTTTTTGTTCGTTGTCCGTCTGTCTGTCTGTCCGTCTGTCTGTTAGCAATTTTATAAAATCGACATCTCCTCTGAAACCGCTTGAAGGATTTTGTTGAAACTTCATCACAATGTTACTTGGGAGGGCCCCTCTCAGATTCATGGCCGCCAGTCATCCAAGATGGCCACCATGGCTAAAAGTAGGTCAAATTTAAGGAAATTTCAAATGACATCTCCTCCGAAACCACTTATTCCATTATTGTGAAATACCATAAATATGTTGCTTGGGTTGGCCTATCAAGTTTGTGTTTTTCGTAATCGTCGAATAATCAAAATGGCCACCACGGCGATTCAAAGTTTACATAGAGTTATATAGGAAAGGGCTGAAAATTACATCTTTTTTAAAACCGCTTGAAGGATTTTGATGAAACTTCATTACAATGATCTTTAGGATAGTGCCCCTCAGATTTGTGTTTTTTGCGGCTGCCAGTCATCCAAGATGGCCACCATGGCTAAAACTAGGTCAAATTTAAGGAAATTTTAAACAACATCTCCTCCAAAACCACTTATTCCATTCTTGTGAAATATCATATACATGTTCCTTGGGTTGGCCTCTATCAAGTTAGTGTTTTTCGTTATCGAAAATAATCAAAATGGCCACCACGGTGACCCAAAGTTTACACAGAGTTATATAGGAAAAGGTTGAAAATGACATTTTCTCTGAAACCGCTTGAAGGATTTTGATGAAACTTAATCACCATGATATTTGGTTTAGTCCCTCTCAGATTTTTGTTTTTCGCGGCCGCCAGTCATCCAAGATGACCGCCATGTCTAAAACTAGGTCAAATTTAAGGAAATTTCAAACAGCATCTCCTCCGAAACCACTTATTCCATTCTTGTGAAATATCATAAACATGTTCCTTGTGTTGGCCTCTTTTCAAGTTTGTGTTTTTCGTTATTGTCGAATAATCAAAATGGCCACCACGTCAACCAAAAGTTTACATAGAGTTATATAGGAAAACATTAAAAATGACATCTTCTCTGAAACTGGTTGAAGGATTTTGATGAAACTTAATCACAATAATTTTTGGGATAGTCCTCCTCAGATTTTTGTTTTTTCGCGGCCGTCAGTCATCCAAAATGGCCACCATAGCTAAAATTAGGTCAAATTTAAAGAGATTTCGAACGACATCTCCTCCGAAACCACTTAATCCATTCCAGTGAAATATCATATACATGTTCCTTGGGTTGGCCTCTATCAAATTTGTGTTTTTTGTTATCGTCGAATACTCAAAATGGCCGCCACGACGACCAAAAGTTTACATAGAGTTATATAGGAAAAGGCTAAAATTGACATCTTCTCTGAAACCTCTTGAAGGATTTTGTTGAAACTTTATCACAATGATCTTTGGGATAGTGCGCCTCAGATTTGTGTTTTTCGCTGCCGCCAGTTGTCCAAGATGGCCACCATGGCTAAAACTAAGTCAAATTTAAGGAAATTTCAAACGATAACTCCTCCGAAACCACTTAATCCATTCCAGTGAAATATCATATACATTTCCTTGGGTTGGCCTCTATCAGATTTGTGTTTTTCCTTATCATCGAATAATCAAAATGGTTGCCATTGTGACACAAGGTTTACATAGAGTTATATAGGAAAAGGTTAAATATGAAATCTTCTCTGAAACCTTTCGAAGGATTTTTTTGAAACTTAATCACAATGGTTGGCGTCCATTAAGTTTGTGTTTTTTGTTTTCTTGCAATAATCAAAATGGCCACCGTGGCGACCCAAAGTTTATATAGGAAAAGGCTAAATATGACATCTTTACACAGTACAGCGTCTACAGGCCCTCTTGGGCCTCTTGTTTTCCCTTACAGTTTATTTATATATTCATATGTATCTCTTTCAGAAAGTGCCCTTTTACATATTTTCGGAGTCATATGGGGGTAAAATGACAGCAGCCATCAGTAGATCTCTGTATAAGGTGAGTGGATAAGTAGATCTCTGTATGAGATGAGTGGATCCATAGATCTTTGTATGAGGTGAGTGAATCCATACATCTCTGTATGAGGTGAGTGGATCGGTAGTTCTATGTATGAGGTGAGTGGATTGGTAGTTCTATGTATGAGGTGAGTGAATCAGTAGATCTCTGTTTGAGGTGAGTGGATCAGTAGTTCTATGTATGAGGTGAGTGGATCAGTAGATCTCTGTTTGAGGTGAGTTGATGGCTGAGTGTACAAGCTATCCAGTTTATTCTGATCTTGGTAATATGTCACCATTCCTAAAATTTTCATTATTATATACGGTTGATGTTTCAATATATGGCTGTAGATAAGCTGAGTTTTGAGTATTTTACTCATACTTTTTAGATCACCCGAGCCGTCCGTCCGTCGTCGTCGTTAACTTTTGCTTAAAACGACTTCTCCTCAGAACCACTTGGCCAATTTTGACCAAACTTCACGTGGATGATCCTTAGATAAATGCTTTTTAGATTTGTTAAAATTAGGTCAGGGCGACATCCAAGATGGCCACCATTACCATATAGGGTCGAAACCTTAACAAATCTTCCTCTCAAGAACCGCTCGGACAGATTTCGACAGTTTTTCTTTTAAAATGATCGCCAATGCCTAGACTATCAAGTTTGTTCAAAAATGAAGTCAAAAATGACCTTGCCCTTGGGGTCCAAAGTTTGTATTGCTTTTCATAGCCTTATATAGGGAAAAAAATTAAAAAATCTTCTTCTCTGAAACCACAAGGCACAGATCTTTCATGTATTACATGTAGCATCAGCTTATGGTCCTCTACTAAGTTTGTTCAAATGGTGTCCTTGGGGTCAAATTTGTCCCCGCCCCGGGGATCTCAGTTTTACATAGACTTATATAGGAAAAAAAAAAAATCTTCTTTTCTGAAACTACAAGAGCCAGAGGTTTAATATTTTGCATTTACTACAAGATTATGGTCCTTTACCAAGTTTGTTCAAATGGTGACCCTGAGGTCACATTTGGCCCCGCCCCAGGGGTCACATGTTTTACATAGACTTGTATAGGGAAAATCTTAAAAAATCTTCTTCTCTGAAACTGCTTGAGCCAGATGTTTAATATTTTGCGTTTGCTATAAGCTTATGGTCCTCTACCAAGTTTGTTCAAATGGTGACTCTGGTGTCAAATTTGGCCCCGCCCCGGTGTCACAGTTTTACATAGACTTTTATAGGAAAAAAATCCAAAAATCTTCTTCTCTGAAACTACACGAGCCAGAGGTTTAATCTTTTGCAATTACTAGAAAATTATGGTCCTTTAGCAAGTTTGTTCAAATGGTGACCCTGGTGTCAAATTTGGCGCCGTCCCGGGGTTCACAGTTTTACATAGACTTATATAGGAAAAAAATCAAAAAATCTCTTCTCTGAAACTACAAGAGCCAGAGGTTTAATATGTTGCATTTACTATAAGATTATGGTCCTTTACCAAGTTTGTTCAAATGGTGACCCTGGAGTCACATTTGGTCCCGCCCCGGGGGTCACAGTTTTACATTGACTTGTACAGGGAAAAACTTAAAAATCTTCTTCTCTGAAACTGCAAGAGCCAGAGGTTTAATATTTTGCATTTGCTATAGGATTATGGTCCTCCACCAAGTTTGTTCAAATGGTGACCCTGGGGTCAAATTTGGCCCCGTCCCGGGCTTCACAGTTTTACATAGATTTATATAGTAATTTTTTTTTAAAAATCTTCTTCTGAAACTACAGGAGCCAGAGGTTTAATATTTGCATTTGCTATAAGCTTATGGTCCTTTACATTTGGCCCTGCCCCAGGGGTCACATGTTTTACACAGACTTGTATAGTGAAAAACTCCTTCTGTGAAACCACAAGGCACACAGCTCTCATATATTACATGTAGCCCTGGGTTCACATTTGGCCATGCCCCAGGGGTTACACTATTGCACCTTCATTTTGTATTTGATCTTTACCAAACTTTCTCAGTGTCTTTATATCAATGTTGTTAACACAACAGAGGCCACATTTCTTGAACAGTCTTTACCAAACTTGCACAGATTGTATATGACCATGAGATTTCGAAGAAGTTCGATAATGGGCTAGTACTTAGGTGATCGATATAGGGCCATCTTGGCCCTCTTGTTTATAAACCCCTCAGATTGTTTAATTTATGAGTATCATAACTCATCAACTTACTACAAAAACTCTAACCTTTTAAAAACCATGAGTATTATATTTGTATATATTGTCCTGTGGAACAGATTATACCATATTTACATGATGAAAATTGTTCCAAGCATGTGTCTAATATTAAGGTCAGAGTGTTCTTTTGTTTTTACTTAACTTCCATTTAATGAGAATTGTTGTTTCTTTTAAAATATATTAATTTGAAAGCATGAACTATTTAAAGAAATTGTTTACTCTGATTGAGTTCATTGTTACTCATTCATTTTGAATCTGATGAGTAAATACTCACTGCAGCGAAAAAATTATCTACAGCTCTGAATATATTCAGTTGAAAACTCATTATGTGCAGTGGCTTCAGCTTTATATTCAGTGGTACAAAGCACATTATCTTCTGAACGTTTTATTCAGTCACTTTATTTTGAACTGCGTATCTTAAAACGTCAGCCACATATAATCACGTTTAGAACCACCGAACATAATGCTCTGTGATCTGAATATAATGACGAAACATCTGCATATAAAGACATGAACTGCATAAAAGGAAAAATGTACTGAATATAATAAAAAAGGCACTGCATATAATGAGATGAGTGCTGCATATAATGTCAGATGTATCGCATATACAGTCAAACCTGGTTTAAAAGACCGCTCAAGGAAAGACCAAAAATGGTCGCTTAATACAGGTGGTCTCCTATTACATGTTCTAACATTGACTTCTTATGAAATGTTTAGTTAATTGTTTACATGTTCTTAGTATATACTGTACATGAGTGTAAACGTTGTTTTTGTGAAGACAGATAATTAATTGTAATAACGTAAATGAGAAATAAATATTAAAACTATATATTACATATTTGTCTATGATTTGTATAGGAAATACTGGGAATAGAAAAGCTATATCTACTCGTTTGCTCTACTGTGAAATATCTGCCACTGGGAGATATTTCACAGTACGGAAAATTGCTCGGCCTTTTCCGTCAGTGGCGGGAACGCCAAATGACGTTCCGATTGTTTTACGGACGTCTTCGTCAGATTCCGCCACTAGGAAATACCGATTACGGAAATTAACGAAGAGTTCCGGTTCCACTTGTTTTGTTTGTATGACATAACGATGTCTTGGCGTTCTCGTGCAAACTGGTGTAAAAAGGCGTGAATCATTAGAAATATTAATAAAATATCATTTTAAATTATGTAATATATAGTTTAATAACCAGTGTTTTTTAGATACTGAAAATATCTACCTCGGGAGATATTTCCCGTATCTCAAAAACACTGGTTATTAAACTCTATATATTTATGAAGTAAACTCTTTGTAAAAAAATCATTAATTTAATCAAATTTACATCGACAAAGTTCACTTTCGTTTTCTCAATCCAACCATCTAGCTGTAACCAACGTTCATTTTCCAAGTCATATCCAAACTTTTTAATTTACGACATCGTTAAAGACTTCAGAAGGGTACTGCTAATTCCTTTGATTATATCAATTATTTTCAATTAATTGGTCTGCTGATGAACTTTCCCCCAGGCGATGATCGAGGAGTCAAATTTGTAAACAAATAGTCTCATAAACAAGTTCTGCTTGTTTGACTAAATGCTTAACTTAAAGTGGCATAATAATTGGCGTAACATGTTGTCAAAAGAAGAAATAATACCAATATTTTGTCTCGTTTTCCAAATACGATTGTTACTATTAGAATTGACTAGTTAGGTTATTGTTGAATTTATGTTTGATCTCGTTTCTGTGTGATTTACCAATATGTAAATTGTTTTTTTCTGGATTTTGATTATCAGAAGAAAAAACAACAACTGGTAGTCGCATATTAATCATAAAAACGTCTTTCGGCTTGAAATTATGCGGTCGTTGGTTGTGTTAGACAGATGAGTGCTTATTGCAGTATAAATTAATAGCAAATATCGTCAGGAGGAACTCTGAAGTGGTCGCTTACAGGAGGTGGGTGCTTAAAACAGGTGGTCATATGACCAGGTTTGACTGTAGGTGTAATACTCCGATTGATTTTTGCATTGAGTTGTGTATGAATTAATTTAAATGCCATATTTGTCATTCGTATCTAGACCCAATTTAAAAAACAATAACTTGCATTCTCATCACAAATGGCACATAATTTTTTATGCTGCCAAAAAATCCACACTTCCTGTGATGCAATATGTGTGCTACACCTATAATGAAAAGTGCACTGCAAATAAAGGCATATGCACCGAACATACGATAAATGCTCTTTATAAGAGAGTCATGCGTTCCATAATGAACACTAAGATTTTATTATGTTATTTAAGTACATGCTTTCCATACCTATATAACACTCATTGTACTACAGTGTGACACATTGAAATATGACATGTGACATGTGGAGGGTTTTGTCATTGATTAGTTGTATTATTTTCCCTCCAATTTCAGCAAATGCAGGCAGGCAGTATTGTATGTAATTTTAAAGGTTTAGCTATGGGAGATTCCTGGATTTCACCTATTGACTCCACACTCACCTGGGGACCTTACCTCTATACGAATGTAAGTATTTTCCACTGTGTAATCATAACTCCACACTCAACTGGGGACCTTACCTCTATATGAATGTATTTCCCACTCTGTAATCATGACTCCACACTCACCTGGGGACCATACCTCTATACGAATGTAAGTAATTTCCACTGTGAAATCATAACTCCACACTCACCTGGGGACCTTACCTCTATATGAATGTAAGTATTTCCAACTGTGTAATCATGACTCCACACTCACCTGGGGACATTACCTCTATACGAATGTAAATATTTCCCACTGTGTAATCATGACTCCACACTCACCTGGGGACCTTACCTCTATATGAATGTAAATATTTCCCACTGTGTAATCATAACTCCACACTCACCTGGGGACCTTACCTCTATATGAATGTAAGTATTTCCAACTGTGTAATCATGACTCCACACTCACCTGGGGACCTTACCTCTATACGATTGTAAATATTTTCCACTGTGTAATCATGACTCCACACTCACCTGGGGACTTTACCTCTATACGAATGTAAGTATTTCCAACTGGGTCATCATAACTACACACTCACCTGGGGACCATACCTCTATATGAATGTAAGTATTTCCAACTGGGTAATCATAACTACACACTCACCTGGGGACCTTACCTCTATATGAATATAAGTATTTCCAACTGGGTAATCATGACTCCACACTCACCTGGGGACCATACATCTATACGAATGTAAGTGTTTCCAACTGGGTAATCATAACTCCACACTCACCTGGGGACCTTACCTCTATACGAATGTAAGTATTTTCCACTGTGTAATCATAACTCCACACTCAACTGGGGACCTTACCTCTATATGAATGTATTTCCCACTCTGTAATCATGACTCCACACTCACCTGGGGACCATACCTCTATACGAATGTAAGTAATTTCCACTGTGTAATCATAACTCCACACTCACCTGGGTTCCATAACTCTATATGAATGTAAGTATTTCCAACTGTGGGTAATCATGACTCCACACTCACCTGGGGACCTTACCTCTATATGAATGTAAGTATTTCCAACTGTTTAATCATGACTCCACACTCACCTGCGGACCATACCTCTATACGAATGTAAGTATTTCCAACTGTGTGATCATGACTCCACACTCACCTCGGGACCTTACCTCTATATGAACGTAAGTATTTCCCACTGTGTAATCATTACTACACACTCACCTGGGGACTAACCTCTATACGAATGTAAGTATTTCCAACTGTGTAATCATGACTCCACACTCACCTGAGGACCTTACCTCTATACGAATGTAAGTATTTACAGCTGTGTAATCATGACTCCACACTCACCTGGGGACCTTACCTCTATACGAATGTAAGTATTTCCAACTGGGTCATCATGACTCCACACTCACCTGGGGACCATACCTCTATATGAATGTAAGTATTTCCAACTGGGTAATCATAACTACACACTCACCTGGGGACCTTACCTCTATATGAATAGAAGTATTTCCAACTGGGTAATCATGACTCCACACTCACCTGGGGACCATACATCTAGATACGAATGTAAGTGTTTCCAACTGGGTAATCATAACTCCACACTCACCTCGGGACCTTACCTCTATATGAATGTAAGTATTTCCAACTGGGTAATCATAACTCCACACTCACCTGGGGACCTTACCTCTATATGAATGTAAGTATTTCCAACTGGGTAATCATAACTCCACACTCACCTGGGGACCTAACCTCTATATGAATGTAAGTATTTCCAACTGTGTAATCATGACTCCACACTCACCTGAGGACCTTACCTCTATACGAATGTAAGTATTTACAGCTGTGTAATCATGACTCCACACTCACCTGGGGACCTTACCTCTATACGAATGTAAGTATTTCCAACTGGGTCATCATGACTCCACACTCACCTGGGGACCATACCTCTATACGAATGTAAGTATTTCCAACTGTGTAATCATGACTCCACACTCACCTCGGGCCTTTACCTCTATATGAATGTAAGTATTTCCCACTGTGTAATCATGACTACACACTCACCTGGGGACTAACCTCTATACGAATGTAAGTATTTCCAACTGTGTAATCATGACTCCACACTCACCTGAGGACCTTACCTCTATACGAATGTAAGTATTTACAGCTGTGTAATCATGACTCCACACTCACCTGGGGACCTTACCTCTATACGAATGTAAGTATTTCCAACTGGATCATCATGACTCCACACTCACCTGGGGACCATACCTCTATATGAATGTAAGTATTTCCAACTGGGTAATCATGACTCCACACTCACCTGGGGACCATACATCTATACGAATGTAAGTGTTTCCAACTGGGGTATCATAACTCCACACTCACCTGGGGACCTTACCTCTATATAAATGTAAGTATTTCCAACTGGGTAATCATAACTCCACACTCACCTGGGGACCTAACCTCTATATGAATGTAAGTATTTCCAACTGTGTAATCATGACTCCACACTCACCTGAGGACCTTACCTCTATACGAATGTAAGTATTTACAGCTGTGTAATCATGACTCCACACTCACCTGGGGACCTTACCTCTATACGAATGTAAGTATTTCCAACTGGGTCATCATGACTCCACACTCACCTGGGGACCATACCTCTATACGAATGTAAGTATTTCCAACTGTGTAATCATGACTCCACACTCACCTCGGGCCTTTACCTCTATATGAATGTAAGTATTTCCCACTGTGTAATCATGACTACACACTCACCTGGGGACTAACCTCTATATGAATGTAAGTATTTCCAACTGTGTAATCATGACTCCACACTCACCTGAGGACCTTACCTCTATACGAATGTAAGTATTTACAGCTGTGTAATCATGACTCCACACTCACCTGGGGACCTTACCTCTATACGAATGTAAGTATTTCCAACTGGGTCATCATGACTCCACACTCACCTGGGGACCATACCTCTATATGAATGTAAGTATTTCCAACTGGGTAATCATGACTCCACACTCACCTGGGGACCATACATCTATACGAATGTAAGTGTTTCCAACTGGGGTATCATAACTCCACACTCACCTGGGGACCTTACCTCTATATAAATGTAAGTATTTCCAACTGGGTAATCATAACTACACACTCACCTGGGGACCTTACCTCTATATGAATGTAAGTATTTCCAACTGGGTAATCATGACTCCACACTCACCTGGGGACCTTACCTCTATATGAATGTAAGTATTTCCAACTGTTTAATCATGACTCCACACTCACCTGGGGACCATACCTCTATACGAATGTAAGTATTTCCAACTGTGTAATCATGACTCCACACTCACCTCGGGACCTTACCTCTATATGAATGTAAGTATTTCCCATTGTGTAATCATGACTACACACTCACCTGGGGACCTTACCTCTATATGAATGTAAGTATTTCATACTGGGTAATCATAACTCCACACTCACCTGGGGACCTTACCTCTATATGAATGTAAGTATTTCCAACTGGGTAATCATGACTCCACACTCACCTGGGGACCTTACCTCTATATGAATGTAAGTATTTCCAACTGTTTAATCATGACTCCACACTCACCTGGGGACCATACCTCTATACGAATGTAAGTATTTCCAACCGTGTAATCATGACTCCACACTCACCTCGGGACCTTACCTCTATATGAACGTAAGTATTTCCCACTGTGTAATCATTACTACACACTCACCTGGGGACCTTACCTCTATATGAATGTAAGTATTTCCAACTGTGTAATCATGACTCCACACTCACCTGGGAACCATACCTCTGTATGAATATAAGTATTTCCAACTGGGTCATCATGACTCCACACTCACCTGGGGACCATACCTCTATATGAATGTAAGTATTTCCAACTGGGTAATCATAACTACACACTCACCTGGGGACCTTACCTCTATATGAATAGAAGTATTTCCAACTGGGTAATCATGACTCCACACTCACCTGGGGACCATACATCTAGATACGAATGTAAGTGTTTCCAACTGGGTAATCATAACTCCACACTCACCTCGGGACCTTACCTCTATATGAATGTAAGTATTTCCAACTGGGTAATCATAACTCCACACTCACCTGGGGACCTTACCTCTATATGAATGTAAGTATTTCCAACTGGGTAATCATAACTCCACACTCACCTGGGGACCTAACCTCTATATGAATGTAAGTATTTCCAACTGTGTAATCATGACTCCACTCTCACCTGAGGACCTTACCTCTATACGAATGTAAGTATTTACAGCTGTGTAATCATGACTCCACACTCACCTGGGGACCTTACCTCTATACGAATGTAAGTATTTCCAACTGGGTCATCATGACTCCACACTCACCTGGGGACCATACCTCTATACGAATGTAAGTATTTCCAACTGTGTAATCATGACTCCACACTCACCTCGGGCCTTTACCTCTATATGAATGTAAGTATTTCCCACTGTGTAATCATGACTACACACTCACCTGGGGACCTTACCTCTATATGAATGTAAGTATTTCATACTGGGTAATCATAACTCCACACTCACCTGGGGACCTTACCTCTATATGAATGTAAGTATTTCCAACTGGGTAATCATGACTCCACACTCACCTGGGGACCTTACCTCTATATGAATGTAAGTATTTCCAACTGTTTAATCATGACTCCACACTCACCTGGGGACCATACCTCTATACGAATGTAAGTATTTCCAACCGTGTAATCATGACTCCACACTCACCTCGGGACCTTACCTCTATATGAACGCAAGTATTTCCCACTGTGTAATCATTACTACACACTCACCTGGGGACCTTACCTCTATATGAATGTAAGTATTTCCAACTGTGTAATCATGACTCCACACTCACCTGGGGACCTTACCTCTATACGAATGTAAGTATTTCCAACTGGGTAATCATGACTCCACACTCACCTGGGAACCATACCTCTGTATGAATATAAGTATTTCCAACTGGGTCATCATGACTCCACACTCACCTGGGGACCATACCTCTATATGAATGTAAGTATTTCCAACTGGGTAATTATAACTACACACTCACCTGGGGACCTTACCTCTATATGAATAGAAGTATTTCCAACTGGGTAATCATGACTCCACACTCACCTGGGGACCATACATCTAGATACGAATGTAAGTGTTTCCAACTGGGTAATCATAACTCCACACTCACCTCGGGACCTTACCTCTATATGAATGTAAGTATTTCCAACTGGGTAATCATAACTCCACACTCACCTGGGGACCTTACCTCTATATGAATGTAAGTATTTCCAACTGGGTAATCATAACTCCACACTCACCTGGGGACCTAACCTCTATATGAATGTAAGTATTTCCAACTGTGTAATCATGACTCCACACTCACTTGAGGACCTTACCTCTATACGAATGTAAGTATTTACAGCTGTGTAATCATGACTCCACACTCACCTGGGGACCTTACCTCTATACGAATGTAAGTATTTCCAACTGGGTCATCATGACTCCACACTCACCTGGGGACCATACCTCTATACGAATGTAAGTATTTCCAACTGTGTAATCATGACTCCACACTCACCTCGGGCCTTTACCTCTATATGAATGTAAGTATTTCCCACTGTGTAATCATGACTCCACACTCACCTGGGGACCTTACCTCTATACGAATGTAAGTATTTCCAACTGGGTCATCATGACTCCACACTCACCTGGGGACCATACCTCTACATGAATGTAAGTATTTCCAACTGGGTAATCATGACTCCACACTCACCTGGGGACCATACATCTATACGAATGTAAGTGTTTCCAACTGGGGTATCATAACTCCACACTCACCTGGGGACCTTACCTCTATATAAATGTAAGTATTTCCAACTGGGTAATCATAACTACACACTCACCTGGGGACCTTACCTCTATATGAATGTAAGTATTTCCAACTGGGCAATCATGACTCCACACTCACCTGGGGACCTTACCTCTATATGAATGTAAGTATTTCCAACTGTTTAATCATGACTCCACACTCACCAGGGGATCATACCTCTATACGAATGTAAGTATTTCCAACTGTGTAATCATGACTCCACACTCACCTCGGGACCTTACCTCTATATGAATGTAAGTATTTCCCATTGTGTAATCATGACTACACACTCACCTGGGGACCTTACCTCTATATGAATGTAAGTATTTCATACTGGGTAATCATAACTCCACACTCACCTGGGGACCTTACCTCTATATGAATGTAAGTATTTCCAACTGGGTAATCATGACTCCGCACTCACCTGGGGACCTTACCTCTATATGAATGTAAGTATTTCCAACTGTTTAATCATGACTCCACACTCACCTGGGGACCATACCTCTATACGAATGTA
This sequence comes from Cyrtodaria siliqua, assembly GCA_037043455.1. Classification (NCBI taxonomy): domain Eukaryota; kingdom Metazoa; phylum Mollusca; class Bivalvia; order Adapedonta; family Hiatellidae; genus Cyrtodaria; species Cyrtodaria siliqua. The sequence continues at coordinate 121,545 of JAWPHD010005962.1, forward strand.
AGTATTTCCAACTGTGTAATCATGACTCCACACTCACCTCTGGACCTTACCTCTATATGAACGTAAGTATTTCCCACTGTGTAATCATTACTACACACTCACCTGGGGACCTTACCTCTATATGAATGTAAGTATTTCCAACTGTGTAATCATGACTCCACACTCACCTGGGGACCTTACCTCTATACGAATGTAAGTATTTCCAACTGGGTAATCATGACTCCACACTCACCTGGGAACCATACCTCTGTATGAATATAAGTATTTCCAACTGGGTCATCATGACTCCACACTCACCTGGGGACCATACCTCTATATGAAAGTAAGTATTTCCAACTGGGTAATCATAACTACACACTCACCTGGGGACCTTACCTCTATATGAATATAAGTATTTCCAACTGGGTCATCATGACTCCACACTCACCTGGGGACCATACCTCTATATGAATGTAAGTGTTTCCAACTGGGTAATCATAACTCCACACTCACCTCGGGACCTTACCTCTATATGAATGTAAGTATTTCCAACTGGGTAATCATAACTCCACACTCACCTGGGGACCTTACCTCTATATGAATGTAAGTATTTCCAACTGGGTAATCATAACTCCACACTCACCTGGGGACCTAACCTCTATATGAATGTAAGTATTTCCAACTGTGTAATCATGACTCCACACTCACCTGAGGACCTTACCTCTATACGAATGTAAGTATTTACAGCTGTGTAATCATGACTCCACACTCACCTGGGGACCTTACCTCTATACGAATGTAAGTATTTCCAACTGGGTCATCATGACTCCACACTCACCTGGGGACCATACCTCTATATGAATGTAAGTATTTCCAACTGGGTAATCATGACTCCACACTCACCTGGGGACCATACATCTATACGAATGTAAGTGTTTCCAACTGGGGTATCATAACTCCACACTCACCTGGGGACCATACATCTATACGAATGTAAGTGTTTCCAACTGGGGTATCATAACTCCACACTCACCTGGGGACCATACATCTATACGAATGTAAGTGTTTCCAACTGGGGTATCATAACTCCACACTCACCTGGGGACCTTACCTCTATATAAATGTAAGTATTTCCAACTGGGTAATCATAACTACACACTCACCTGGGGACCTTACCTCTATATGAATGTAAGTATTTCCAACTGGGCAATCATGACTCCACACTCACCTGGGGACCTTACCTCTATATGAATGTAAGTATTTCCAACTGTTTAATCATGACTCCACACTCACCTGGGGATCATACCTCTATACGAATGTAAGTATTTCCAACTGTGTAATCATGACTCCACACTCACCTCGGGACCTTACCTCTATATGAATGTAAGTATTTCCCATTGTGTAATCATGACTACACACTCACCTGGGGACCTTACCTCTATATGAATGTAAGTATTTCATACTGGGTAATCATAACTCCACACTCACCTGGGGACCTTACCTCTATATGAATGTAAGTATTTCCAACTGGGTAATCATGACTCCGCACTCACCTGGGGACCTTACCTCTATATGAATGTAAGTATTTCCAACTGTTTAATCATGACTCCACACTCACCTGGGGACCATACCTCTATACGAATGTAAGTATTTCCAACTGTGTAATCATGACTCCACACTCACCTCTGGACCTTACCTCTATATGAACGTAAGTATTTCCCACTGTGTAATCATTACTACACACTCACCTGGGGACCTTACCTCTATATGAATGTAAGTATTTCCAACTGTGTAATCATGACTCCACACTCACCTGGGGACCTTACCTCTATACGAATGTAAGTATTTCCAACTGGGTAATCATGACTCCACACTCACCTGGGAACCATACCTCTGTATGAATATAAGTATTTCCAACTGGGTCATCATGACTCCACACTCACCTGGGGACCATACCTCTATATGAAAGTAAGTATTTCCAACTGGGTAATCATAACTACACACTCACCTGGGGACCTTACCTCTATATGAATATAAGTATTTCCAACTGGGTAATCATGACTCCACACTCACCTGGGGACCTAACCTCTATATGAATGTAAGTATTTCCAACTGTGTAATCATGACTCCACACTCACCTGGGGACCATACCTCTATATGAAAGTAAGTATTTCCAACTGGGTAATCATAACTACACACTCACCTGGGGACCTTACCTCTATATGAATAGAAGTATTTCCAACTGGGTAATCATGACTCCACACTCAGCTGGGGACCATACATCTAGATACGAATGTTAGTGTTTCCAACTGGGTAATCATAACTCCACACTCACCTCGGGACCTTACCTCTATATGAATGTAAGTATTTCCAACTGGGTAATCATAACTCCACACTCACCTGGGGACCTTACCTCTATATGAATGTAAGTATTTCCAACTGGGTAATCATAACTCCACACTCACCTGGGGACCTAACCTCTATATGAATGTAAGTATTTCCAACTGTGTAATCATGACTCCACACTCACCTGAGGACCTTACCTCTATACGAATGTAAGTATTTACAGCTGTGTAATCATGACTCCACACTCACCTGGGGACCTTACCTCTATACGAATGTAAGTATTTCCAACTGGGTTATCATGACTCCACACTCACCTGGGGACCATACCTCTATATGAATGTAAGTATTTCCAACTGGGTAATCATGACTCCACACTCACCTGGGGACCTTACCTCTATATGAATGTAAGTATTTCCAACTGGGTAATCATGACTCCACACTCACCTGGGGACCATACATCTATACGAATGTAAGTGTTTCCAACTGGGGTATCATAACTCCACACTCACCTGGGGACCTTACCTCTATATAAATGTAAGTATTTCCAACTGGGTAATCATAACTACACACTCACCTGGGGACCTTACCTCTATATGAATGTAAGTATTTCCAACTGGGTAATCATGACTCCACACTCACCTGGGGACCTTACCTCTATATGAATGTAAGTATTTCCAACTGTTTAATCATGACTCAACACTCACCTCGGGACCTTACCTCTATATGAATGTAAGTATTTCCCATTGTGTAATCATGACTACACACTCACCTGGGGACATTACCTCTATATGAATGTAAGTATTCACAGCTGTGTAATCATGACTCCACACTCACCTGGGGACCTTGTAAGTATTTCCAACCGGGTAATCATGACTCCACACTCACCTGGGGACCTTGTAAGTATTTCCAACTGTGTAATCATGACTCCACACTCACCTGGGGACCTTACCTCTATATAAATGTAAGTATTTCCAACTGTGTAATCATGACTCCACACTCACCTGAGGACCTTACCTTTATACGAATGTAAGTATTTCCAGGGAGTACGTTATAGGGAGGAGAAACGGGCTCATTTTGCCGATTTATGTTGTCGCGCATGTGTTTCACTACTCTGTGAAAATGACTACTTCCGGTTGTTTCGCGAGTATGTGAAAAACAGCAAATTCTTATAAATTATTACACTTAGCTAACTCAATAAAGGTGCTAAATGTTAACATAAGTATTATTTATTCACATTGTGTCCTCTGATACAGAGCGTGTATTTGTTTGCATGTTTAAAGGCACATTTTACCAGACGGTTCCGTGTAACAAAGATGGCGCCACTCTGCGCCAAATAAAAAATGGTGACAGTGTATAGCTATTGCAAACGAGATACAAGACTACGGGTTATTTAGGCATTAATAATAACAAAAAGTGAATAGTAAACATATTTATCTTTGTCAAGAAGGTAATTTCTTGGTGGTGATTGTAAGACAAAGCCTAAAAAGAGGTGATGAAAATGTGCCTTTTGAGATATCAGCTAAATTTTTAATTTTATAGAATTAAAAATGGTGTGGAGCTATTGCAAACGAGATACGAAGTATGGGTTATATTAGGCATTAATAATAACAAAAAGTGAATAGTAAACATATTTATCTTTGTCAAGAAGGTAATTTCATGGTGGTGATTATAAGACAAAGCATAAAAAGAGGTGATGAAAATGTGCCTTTTGAGGTATCAGCTAAATTTTTAATTTTATAGAATTAAAAATGGTGTGGAGCTATTGCAAACGAGATACGAAGTATGGGTTATATTAGGCATTAATAATAACAAAAAGTGAATAGTAGACATGTTTATCTTTGTCAAGAATGTAATTTCGTGATGTTGATTATAACAGAAAGCCATAAAAAGGGGCTGTAAAAACTGCCTAATTTGAGATGTTGGCTGAAATTTTAACTTTCAAATGTAACGCGCTTACGATCGATTTACCTGTATCGATAAAATAGTAAATGGCGGCGTTCTAGCGCGACAACATAAATCGATAAACTAGAGCGTTTATGAACCCGTTTCTCCTCCCTATAACGTACTCCCTGGTATTTCCAACTGTGTAAGCATGACTCCACACTCACCTGGGGACCTTACCTCTATACGAATGTAAGTATTTCCAACTGTGCAATCATGACTCCACACTCACCTGGGGACCTTACCTCTATATAAATGTAAGTATTTCCAGCTGTGTAATCATGACTCCACACTCACCTGGGGACCTTACCTCTATATAAATGTAAGTATTTCCAACTGTGTAATCATGACTCCACACTCACCTGGGGACCTTACCTCTATATGAATGTAAGTATTTCCAACTGTGTAATCATGACTCCACACTCACCTGAGGACCTTACCTCTACACGAATGTAAGTATTTCCAACTGTGTAATCATGACTCCACACTCACCTGAGGACCTTACCTTTATATGAATGTAAGTGTTTTCCACTGTGTATTCGTATTAGTTTTTGATGGAGTTGTTGCCCTTTAAAGGTTTTAATACACAAACTTTGTCCAGACTAGTTCTCCTCAACCACTGGTCATATTTCAACAAAACTTGGTTGCGCATATCATTGTCGTGTTCCAGTTGAATGATTTTGGTGTGTTATAAATAATACACAAACTTTGTCTGGACTAGTTCAGCAAAAGTTGGTAGAGATGATCAAGTACCAGGCCTAGTTGCACATATCGTTGTCGTGTTACAGTCGAATGATTTTTGGCTGATTTATGGCCCTTTCCCCAGTTGGGGAGACATCTGTTTTTACTAAATCAACCTCTAGTATTTAAAGTATTTCCCTTTGAAAAAAGGTTTAACCTGAAACTTAACCTTGCCTTTTACAAGCTGTTGTGGCTAATAATTTTCAAAGTATTAAGTGTACAACAATGAAACTTTACAGACATCTTTTTATAAAAATGCATAACTTTCTTGTTCATATTTTTTTAATTATTTTCAGGGGCGTAGCTGACCTGAAATGCATATATAGGCCCGACAAGCTAGGAAGGTCCAGGGACATTGCTCCCCTTGTATTTTTTTAAACTTAGCTATGTAAGGGATCAAGCAATATTTATCGTGGGGTTGGGACCAATGCAAATAAAAATGTTATATAAAAAAAAATGTACGTCCCATGGCAAGCAAACGAAAAAAAGCAACAGGTATTGTCCCATGGTTTATCGCGACAAAAAAAAGAGTACCTGTCCCATGCCATTTTGCACCAGTCCCAATGCCCAGATAAATATTGCTTGGTCACTAATGGTGCGTTTTGGCGTATCTGACAACACACTTGTATGGTATTTAAAGAAATATTTTTCAATTTGAGAAGTAACATTAACACAGAGTTAAATAACCTACACTGAAAAATAAAATAAGAAACAAATGTTGACCCTTAAACCCCACACCCCACAGTGCCCCTCTGAAACGTTTTACACATCTTCGTCATGATCCAATGAATACATCTGATAAAGGTCCATAACATCTGAATTATTTCCCTTTGACAAAGGTTTAACTTAACATTGCCAATAACTTCCAAAGCATAAGGTCATTGTTTCATCATGAGCTTATGGTCCTCTACCAAGTTTGTTCAAATGATGACCCTGGGGTCAAATTTGGGTCACATGTTTTACATAGACTTATGTAGGAAAATATTTGAAAACATTTTTCTCTGAAACTACAAGGATCAGATGTTTAATATTTTGCATTTACCATAAGCTTATGGTCCTCTGTCAAGTTTGTTCAAACTGGGGTCAAATCTGGCCGCCCCTTGGTCACAGTTTAACATAGTTATATAGAGAAAACTTTAAAAATCTTCTCTAATACTGTGAGGTATTGAGCTCTCATATATTGCATGTGGCATTACCTTATGGTCTTTTACCAAGTTTGTTCAAATGGTGACCCTGGGTTCAAATCTGGCCCCACCCCGGGGTCACAGTTTTACATTGACTTGTATAGAAAAGTATTTGAAAACATTCTTCTTCTCCGAAACTTCAAGAGCCAGAGGTCTAATATTTTTCAAGTTCCATAAGCTTATGTTCTTTTTCCAAGTTTGATCAAATGCCAACACTGGGGTCAAACGTGGTCTTGCCCCAGGAGTCACGTTTTACATATATTGCTCTGCCAAGGTTAAGCTGTGAAAAAGGTGCACACTAAATGACCTGAAATTTTCAGAATAGCTTACAGAAGCCATCATAAGATTCATCTTTGGGACACTTATTTTGAGCCATTCCTGGGATATTTTTCCAAAGGTCTGATATTTCGCTGCATTATGTTATGGTGCAACTAAAGATGTACAAATGGTGACTCTGGTGTAAATTCTGACCAGGGTTCGGGTGATGTTGTTTAGCAATATACAAAACATTCTTCTGAAAAGAAAATAACTACCTTATACCAGTAGAGCGTTCTCAGATCATCTTGGTCCTTATTATACCCCCGCTTTCACAAAGTGAAGTGGGGGCTATACAGGAATCACATTGTTTATAACATCCCGTCACGTAACACTATTTTGTTGCATCATATTTTTGTCCCGTCGTGTAACACATTTTTATTACTTGCATTTCTCAAGCAGCTTTGAATAGGTTGTTCCCAAACTTCATATACACATAGCAACTGATGACCTTATGTCCCTCTGCATCAAACATTGTTGATTGCCAAAATTATTACAGAATTATGGCCCTTTATGGCCCTTTATTTGACATTTTTCACTGTAATATTGTTTAATGAACTTCATTATGGCTTTTACACAAATTGTTATTACACTTGGCATACAGTTCACACATGATGATGTGTCTCTGCGTCAAAGGTTTTTGAACTATTTTTTACAGAGTTATGGGCCTTTGTTTTACTTAGATATTAAAAAAGCCGGGGTATTCATTACCTTCAATGATAATTCTAGTTAATTCCACAAAACTTAGGGCTTTGTGCAAGCCTCTTCTACCAAACACAACTAATATTTACACTTAGAATAATCTTACACCAGAATAGTCTTGCACCAAGCCCTCCATAAACCTAATCTTCACATCTACACTATTGTCAGGTGAACGCTTTGAGGTCCCTGGGCCTCTTGGTTTGAATTTTATTTTCCTTTGTAAAAGGTTTAACCTAGAACTTAAGGATTATGTCCCTTTCTGTGTAATCCCATTGAGACTGCATTTGAAAACAATAAAAATTAGAACTCAAGTTACTCTTGAATATTTCTGCATGACACTTTCAGTATAATATATGTTACACATTTTTCTAGGCAGTGCTACCCTTGAATTATAAATATATACTTGATAAATATGTGAATTAATACACACATGACCTTGAGCATGACATAAGCTGAGTATGGATCAGTACACAAGTTTATCATATTCAAGTATAGCACAGTCTATATAAAAGTGTAAACATAATGAACTACATGTTGTATGTAAACATATTCAGGATTATTTGAGCTCTGATTGTTTTCTTTTGTTAATGCACTTCCAATGGGATTCTACAAAAGGGTACATATTCCCTAATCTTGCCAATAACTTTCAAAGTATAGGGTTTTAACTATAAAACTTTGTACACATCTTCAACATGATCCAATGAAAGTACCATAACTCTCTGAATCATATGTTTTGAATGATTTCCCTTTGAAAAAGCTTAACCTTGTCTTTTCAAAGAATTAGGCATACGACAATGAAAATTTGTACATAAATCTTGCAAAGGCCCATAACTCCTTGATTTTTTAGTTCCCTTAACCTTGCCTTTACAAGTGATTGTGACTAATAACTTTCAAAGTATGTCCTCAACAATGAAACGATGGGAGTATATGCCCTGCTAGGCAGTACTCTTGTTAATTTGATCTTTACTAAATTTTGTCTGGGTATTTTTATGAATGGAAGCTGATAGAAGTTCGAACCATGCAGCCAGATTGGATTAGTTATGGCCCTTGTTTTACTGTAAAATGCAAATTGTTACATTTCTATTAGTGAAAGATTAGGATTTCTCAGTGAAAGAAAATTCATAATTGCTAAATATTAATCACTAACTGTGAACTCAGAAATAACTGTGACGCTGAGTCACAATGTCAATAAAGTGTTGCTGACGTCGACTTCATCTGCCAATAACGTTCAATAAAGTGAAATATTTAGGACGAAATCATATATCAATTTATTTAAAATGTAAGAAATTGATTATTTAACTGCTGGGTTCGGTTATAGGAAAATCCTTCACTCTGTGGTAGGCGTGTTTTGTTTTTCACACGCATCCGCTTGTTCCTGAAAAGAACTACACGTCTATCATCTATAATAGATCCTAGCAGTTAAATAATCTCTATATCCTGCCTTGTGAACATTCTAGCACCTTCATTCTGTATTTAATCTTTACCACAATTAATTCTGAGAGATTGTTGATATTGATGAAAGCTCAGCAGACAAGTTTGAAAAACAGCTGGATCAGATTAATAACACTAGCGTTATGGCCCATGATTTGTTGAAAAATGCCATATTATGCCTTGTGAACACTCAAGCACCTGCATTTTGTATTTGATCTTTACCAAACATGGTCAGATTATTGATACTGATAAAAGCTCAAGCAAGTTTGCAAACCAGCTAGATCCGATTAGTAACACTAGAGTTATGGCCCTTGATTTGTTGAAAAATGCCAGATTCCGCCTTTTTAACAATCTAGCGACTTAATTTTTTATGCTCCTCAAAATTTTCGGGGGAACATATAGTTGCCGCTTTGTCCGTCCTTCCATCCTTACGTCCTTCCGTCCGTCCCACTTTTGTCTGGAGTATATTTTCAAAACTACTGATGGGACTACAATGAAACTTCACACAGTGATAGAGGGCAATGAGAGAAAGTGCAGAATACAAGAACTGTAACTATGTCATTATTCAAATTAAAATTATTGCCCTTTGTAATTTTATACTTAGAATATTGTCCAGAGCATAACTTCAAAACTACTGATGGGACTGCAATGAAACTTCAAGTTCTGTTGGAGTTTTATGCTTATAATTCATGTCCGAAGCATAACTCAGAAACTTCTAATGGGACTGCAGTGAAACTTCACACAATGATAAAGGGCAATGAGAGAAAGTGCAGAGATCTACAACCAATTTTCGTTAAATTGCCCATTGTAATACTTGTAAATCTTGTCCGAAGCATAAGTCAAAAACTACCAATGGAACTGCAAATTAAAAACTGCTGGGTGACACAAGGCCATATGATAAGTTGAGGATACATATCCGGGAGCATCCATCGGTTCTACCGATTTTCTTGTTTATTTAATCTTTACCAAAGCTTGTCCAGACTGTTGATAATGATAAAAGCTCTGACGTGTTTGAATTGAATAACTCAGATATATCAGATTACTAGCAGAGTAATGGCCCTTGATTTTACATATTCTTCTTTGTAAACAATCTATCACCTTCATTTTGTATTTGATCTTTACCAAACTTAGTCAGATTGTTGATATCAATAAAAGCAGCTATTTCAGATAAGTAACACCAGAGTTACGACCCTTGATAAGTTGCAAATGGAATAGTGTGCCTTGTGAACACTCTAACTCCTTCATTTTTCATCTGACATTCTTTAAAAGTCATATCAGACTAGTAATAGCAGATTTATGGCCCTTTAATTATTTTAAAATACTATATTTTGCTTCATTAGCGCTCTAGCAACTTCATTTTCCATCTAATTTTTATCAAACTCGGCCAGATTGTTGATATAAAGCTCAGATAGATCAGATTATTACCACCAGAACTGTTGCCCTTGATACTGTAAATCTCTGCAGCTACTTCGTTTTCCGTCTGATCTTTAACAAACTTGATCCAATCAAAGCTATTATAATTTTATGCAGTTATCTTGTTCTTTTGATGGACAAATTCAAAAACTAGCCATGTCAGACGAGAAGAGACAGCAGAGCTATGGCCCTTGAATTGGTCAGAAATGCTAAATTTTGCTTTGTTACCAATCGAGTTCCTTTTTTTAGCTCTACTGGCCACAGGCCATTCAAGCTCATGCGATCACTTTTCATCCATTGTCCGTCCGTCCGTCTGTTAGCAATTTTATAATATCAACATCTCCTCTAAAACCGCTTGAAGGATTTTGATGAAACTTCATCACAATGTTACTTGGGAGGGCCCCTCTCAGATTTTTGTTTTTTATGGCCTCCAGTCATCCAAGATGGCCACCATGGCTAAAACTAGGTCAAATTTAAGGAATTTTCAAACGACATCTCCCCTGGAACCACTTATTCCATTATTGTGAAATACCATAAACATGTTCCTTGGGTTTCGAATAATCAAAATGGCCACCACGGCGACTCAAAGTTTACATAGAGTTATATAGGAAAAGGCTAAAAATGACATCTACTTGTCATTCTTGAAGGATTTTGATGAAACTTCATTACAATGATCTTTAGGATAGTCCCCCTAAGATTTGTGTTTTTCGTGGCCGCCAGTCATCCAAGATGGCCATCATGGCTAAAATTAGGTCAAATTTAAGGAAATTTCAAACGACATCTCCGACGAAACCATTTATTCCATTCTTGTGAAATATCATAAACATGTTCCTTGGGTTGGCCTCTATCAAGTTTGTGTTTTTCGTTATCGTCGAATAATTAAAATTTACATAGAGTTATATAGAAAAATATTAAAAATGACATCTTCTCTGAAATCGCTCGAAGGATTTTGATAAAACTTAAATCACAATGATCTTTGGGATAGTCCCTCTCAGATTTTTTTTTTTGCGGCCACCAGTCATCCAAGATGGCCGCCATGGCTAAAACTAGGTCAAATTTAAGAAATTTTCGAACGACATCTCCGACGAAAGGGCTTATTACATTAACATTATTGTGAAATACCATAAACATGTTCCTTGGGTTGGCCTCTATCAAGTTTGTGTTTTTCATTATCGTCGAATAATCAAAATGGCCACCATGGCGACTCAAAGTTTACATAGAGTTATATAGGAAAAGGCTAAAAATGACATCTCCTTTGAAACTGCTTGAAGGATTTTGATGAAACTTCATTACAATGATCTTTAGGATAGTCCCCCTCAGATTTGTGTTTTTCGCGGCCGCCAGTCATCCAAGATGGCCACCATGGCTAAAATTAGGTCAAATTTAAGGAAATTTCAAACGACATCTCCTCCGAAACCACTTATTCCATCCTTGTGAAATATCATAAACATGTTCCTTGGGTTGGCCTCTTTAAGTTTATATTATTGTTAACGTCGAATAATCAAAATGGCCGACACAGCGACCCAAAGTTTACATAGAATTATATAGGAAAAGGCTAAAAATGACATCTTCTCTGAAACCGCTTGAAGGATTTTGATGAAACTTAATCACAATGATCTTTGGGATAGTCCTCCTCAGATTATTTTTTTTGCGGCCGTCAGTCATCCAAGGTGGCCACCATGGCTAAATATGGTCAAATTTACATAGAGTTATATATAGGAAACATGTTTCTTGGGTTGGCCTCTATCATGTTTTATTTTTGAATCACATCATACCAGTAGAGCGTCTACAGGCTCACTTGAGCCTCTTGTTTTTCATTTGATCAACTTGCTCAAGATCATGGTATTTTTAAGCTCTGATATGTTTAAAAAACAGTCCTCTCCCTCATATGTTACAAGAACCATTGTTAGCAAGTAGAGTCTCCATAGGCCCAAGAACCTTGTTTATTTATTTTTTAAAATATTCTTCTATTTTATAAGTACAGTTTCTTTTTTGTAGTCACTTGTAGACCAGTCTGGCCTGAAGTCTGTGAATGATTCAACCCAGAAGGTAAGGGAGATGGTAGAGGCAGGAGAATGGACTAAAGCTACTTCACTCTGGGGATCTGCACAAACAGTTGTTGCATTGACAACCAATGGTGTCAACTTCTACAACATTCTGAAGTGGGGAGAGGAAGAAAAAAGTCACATGTTTGCAGGTGATTCTACACACTTTATTGTCACTTTGTTACTTCACACATCTCTAGCACATAAACAGTATGTATGTAACATCACTTTTAACTTTAACAGTCTTTCAGTCATATCATGATGGTGTCTACTTGTAGCAGTGAGCTCAATGCTTAAATTGATAGAGTTGCCTCACTGGAATACCATGGCGTAGGCACATGACACGATACCCCACCCAGCCACATTATACCGACACTGGACCGCCCTGTCTTAGAACTACCCTTTATACTACCACATAACTTGTGCTGATATAAAGTCTGATTGTCTGACTTCATTGTTGCCAATGTTTTACTAGATGAGTAAGAAGAAGCGAGGGAGCAGTTCCTTAGCACCTTTTGTGTTTCCAGATTCTTAGGCCATTTGTTAAGAGTAGTTACGTATATGTCATATGTTGTATCGCACATTTTTGGGTCAGTTATTGACAAGCTTCCTTCATACAATCATCCTTACATTACCTAAGGTAATCAGCTAAGAATAATCATTTTTAGCTCGACTATTCAAAGAATAAGAGAGCTTATGTAATCACCCAGGCGTCGGCGTCCCACATCAAGGTTTGCGTGTAAGGTGTGTTTACAAGTCTATGTTTCTTACATTTCTTACCCTAGCACAACCAAATTTGGCCATGGGCTTACTTATAGCATTATCTTAAAGGTCGCATAAGCATTTTGGTTCCTGTAACCCATGAGCTCCCATGGAACCCAAATTCTGCCCATATAACGTGTTCAGTTTCACATCAAATTTTGGTCAGTTGTTACACATATAGAGCTATGTTGCCCCTCCCCCCATCTCCCCCATCTCCTCCGTGCCCCCCCCCCCCCCCCCCCCCCCCCCCCCCCCCCCCCCCCCCCCCCCCCCCCCCCCCCCAGTAGTCGCACTGTCTTTCCGTTCATCGTCGTTCATCGCCGTTCGTCTGTACAATCGTGTCCGCTTCATAACTCTGACAATAATGGACGGATTTTCAAATAACTTCGCACAATTGCTCACCACAACAAGACGACGTGTCGCGCACAAAATCCAGAAAATCCTGAAACTTCACAGGAATGCTGATCTAGCTATCAAAAACCTATCAGTAGTGCTTCAAGGTCATTGACCTCTTGTTTTACATATGTCTGTGTTGTTTTGTTTTATCAAATCTACACCTGTATCAATGATGCACCCCCACCCTACACCCCAATGGTTTATAGGCTCCCCTCACATGGAGGACAGGGGGAGGGGAATATGTTTTCATTTTATCTTCCATTATTTGGATATTAAAATTTTAATTTGAACGCAATCATTTGCATATAAAACAATTTAGATTAAATTCAGATACACAGATGAAATATCAATAAAAGAAAAAATGAAATGAGGCATCAATAAAAATTGCCAAATTTAACTATCATTGTATAAAATTCTAACAATGATTGTATACCAGCCCGAGTTTCTATACCTGCTCGGCCCCGCCCCCAACCCCACCCCCCACATTGTTTTAGCCTTGTTTTCTGATGGTAAATACTGGCTGTATAATTTATTATTCTCTGAAAAATCGAATAGTTTAGCTGCGCTGTTCTCCGACAGCTCTTGTTACAGTGATGATGACTCATTGTTTATTTGGTGTTTCTCTCTCACATATAGTTTTGAGATGCAATGCATCCCTATGTCCCAAGCAGGGGTATAGGATTACTTGAAGATAGATGGATATTGAATTTGATACTACAAATAGACACAAAAAAACACTTCTTACACTATCTTCTGACTCTAAATCTTAAAGGGACACATAGAAATCTCCAAGTTTTTATCAAACATTAAACTTAGGGTCTCCGTGTATTGTCCAGTATCACCTGCTTGCATATAATTAAATAAAATTTTGAGTTTTCATATTTTCTTCTTATTCTACCATGGTTTAAATATATTATTGGTGCAATATAGTCACCAGTTATTATAATATGCAAGCATAATCAACTTAGTATTCTTATAATTAATAATGATTGAACATATGCAAGTGATGTAGAAAAACTAACGGGATGCTGCAAATTGTGAAGATCAAGATTGCCATGTGTCCCTTTAAGTTTTCATCCTCCGTGATGTCTATTACTGCAGGTAGCTCTGAAACAACCAAGAGGATGCTGGGAAGGTTGCATCAAGATGACCTTGCTGAATTGATGAATGGTAAAATAAGAGAGAAACTTGGCATTATACCCAGTCATGTAGTATGGGGAGGTAATTATAACTCTAGTACTATGGCTTTGGTTTGGTATACTCTTCATGTTAATACAGGGAGGTAATTAATACATGACCCGATAATGATAAACCTTATACACACAGTAACTCTTCAACCTCTAAAGCCACATTTCTCAAATTTCACAGGTTGACTGGCAAAGGTGAGATGATCTTATTCATTTTAACATCAATAGTAAGGTCAAGGTCACCATGTGAGTGGTAGACTGACCATGATGACAATTCATTTTAACATCAATAGGTCCAAGATCAAGGTCACCATGTGAGTGGTAGACTGACCATGATGACAATTCATTTTAGCATCAATAGGTCCAAGATCAAGGTCACCATGTGAGTGGTAGACTGACCATGATGACAATTCATTTTAGCATCAATAGGTCCAAGATCGAGGTCACCATGTGAGTGGTAGACTGACCATGATGACAATTCATTTTAACATCAATAGGTCCAAGATCAAGGTCACCATGTGAGTGGTAGACTGACCATGATGACAATTCATTTTAGCATCAATAGGTCCAAGATCAAGGTCACCATGTGAGTGGTAGACTGACCATGATGACAATTCATTTTAGCATCAATAGGTCCAAGATCAAGGTCACCATGTGAGTGGTAGACTGACCAGGATGACAATTCATTTTAACATCAATAGGTCCAAGATCGAGGTCACCATGTGAGTGGTAGACTGACCAGGATGACAATTCATTTTAACATCAATAGGTCCAAGATCAAGGTCACCATGTGAGTGGTAGACTGACCATGATGACAATTCATTTTAGCATCGAAGTTCAAAGTCACCATGACCTGATTATCCCACTTATCACATGGTTTTGGAGTGTTGTCAGTAGATCAAAGTCAAGACAGCAAAACAACATGTTTGCACAATACCTCTTCAACTCTGTAGCCATCAAAGTTTACAGATAAACTGTTGACGTTAAGCGAATGATTCCTATTCAGTTTGGGGTCAGTAGGTCAAAACTCAAGATCGCCTGGAACCTATTATCGAAAACATTGTCTGCATGATTACTCTTTTACCACATAGACCAGTAATTGCTTTGGTGTGGCCCTAATTGGTAACTTTTTCTAGTTTCATTGATTGACATAGAACATCCTCACAGAATGAATATGGTGTTGGTGGAATAAAATTCTTGTAGTCCAGGTGATTACAAGTGTCCAGTATGGAGAGGTTTGATAGATTAAGTTTCTTGTAGTCCAGGTTATTACAAGTGTCCAGTATGGAGTGGTTTGATAGATTAGGTTTCTTGTAGTCCAGGTTATTACAAGTGTCCAGTATGGAGAGGTTTGATAGATTAGGTTTCTTGTAGTCCAGGTGATTACACGTGTCCAGTATGGAGAGGTTTGATAGATTAGGTTTCTTGTAGTCCAGGTGATTACACGTGTCCAGCATGGAGAGGTTTGATTGATTAGGTTTCTTGTAGTCCAGGTTATTACACGTGTCCAGCATGGAGAGGTTTGATAGATTAGGTTTCTTGTAGTCCAGGTGATTACACATGTCCAGTATGGAGAGGTTTGATAGATTAGGTTTCTTGTAGTCCAGGTTATTACAAGTGTCCAGTATGGAGAGGTTTGATAGATTAGGTTTCTTGTAGCCCAGGTGATTACACGTGTCCAGTATGGAGAGGTTTGATAGATTAGGTTTCTTGTAGTCCAGGTTATTACAAGTGTCCAGTATGGAGAGGTTTTAGAGATTAAGTTTCTTGTAGTCCAGGTTATTACAAGTGTCCAGTATGGAGAGGTTTGATAGATTAGATTTCTTGTAGTCCAGGTTATTACAAGTGTCCAGTATGAAGAGGTTTTAGAGATTAAGTTTCTTGTAGTCCAGGTTATTACAAGTGTCCAGTATGGAGAGGTTTGATAGATTAGGTTTCTTGTAGTCCAGGTGATTACAAGTGTCCAGTATGGAGAGGTTTGATAGATTAGGTTTCTTGTAGTCCAGGTTATTACAAGTGTCCAGTATGGAGAGGTTTGAGATATTAGGTTTCTTGTAGTCCAGGTTATTACAAGTGTCCAGCATGGAGAGGTTTGATACATTAGGTTTCTTGTAGTCCAGGTTATTACAAGTGTCCAGTATGGAGAGGTTTGATACATTAGGTTTCTTGTAGTCCAGGTTATTGCAAGTGTCCAGTATGGAGATGTTTGAGATATTAGGTTTCTTGTAGTCCAGGTGATTACAAGTGTCCAGCATGGAGAGGTTTGATACATTAGGTTTCTTGTAGTCCAGGTGATTACAAGTGTCCAGTATGGAGATGTTTGAGATATTAGGTTTCTTGTAGTCCAGGTGATTACAAGTGTCCAGTATGGAGAGGTTTGAGATATTAGGTTTCTTGTAGTCCAGGTGATTACAAGTGTCCAGTATGGAGAGGTTTGATAAATTAGGTTTCTTGTAGTCCAGGTTATTACAAGTGTCCAGTATGGAGAGGTTTGAGATGTTAGGTTTCTTGTAGTCCAGGTGATTACAAGTGTCCAGTATGGAGAGGTTTGATAGATTAGGTTTCTTGTAGTCAAGGTGATTACAAGTGTCCAGTATGGAGACGTTTGATAGATTAGGTTTCTTGTAGTCCAGGTGATTACACGTGTCCAGTATGGAGAGGTTTGATAGATTAGGTTTCTTGTAGTCCAGGTTATTACAAGTGTCCAGTATGGAGAGGTTTGATAGATTAGGTTTCTTGTAGTCCATGTTATTACAAGTGTCCAGTATGGAGAGGTTTGAGATATTAGGTTTCTTGTAGTCCAGGTGATTACAAGTGTCCAGTATGGAGACGTTTGATAGATTAGGTTTCTTGTAGTCCAGGTGATTACACGTGTCCAGTATGGAGAGGTTTTAGAGATTAAGTTTCTTGTAGTCCAGGTTATTACAAGTGTCCAGTATGGAGAGGTTTGATAGATTAGGTTTCTTGTAGTGCAGGTGATTACACGTGTCCAGTATGGAGAGGTTTGATAGATTAGGTTTCTTGTAGTCCAGGTTATTACAAGTGTCCAGTATGGAGAGGTTTGAGAGATTAAGTTTCTTGTAGTCCAGGTTATTACAAGTGTCCAGTATGGAGACGTTTGATAGATTAGGTTTCTTGTAGTCCAGGTGATTACACATGTCCAGTATGGAGAGGTTTGATAGATTAAGTTTCTTGTAGTCCAGGTTATTACAAGTGTCCAGTATGGAGAGGTTTGGTAGATTAAGTTTCTTGTAGTCCAGGTTATTACAAGTGTCCAGTATGGAGAGGTTTGAGATATTAGGTTTCTTGTAGTCCAGGTTATTACAAGTGTCCAGTATGGAGAGGTTTTAGAGATTAAGTTTCTTGTAGTCCAGGTTATTACAAGTGTCCAGTATGGAGAGGTTTGATAGATTAGGTTTCTTGTATTCCAGGTTATTACACGTGTCCAGCATGGAGAGGTTTGATACATTAGGTTTCTTGTAGTCCAGGTGATTACACGTGTCCATAATGGAGAGGTTTGAGATATTAGGTTTCTTGTAGTCCAGGTGATTACAAGTGTCCAGTATGGAGAGGTTTTAGATATTAGGTTTCTTGTAGTCCAGGTTATTACAAGTGTCCAGTATGGAGAGGTTTGAGATATTAGGTTTCTTGTAGTCCAGGTTATTACAAGTGTCCAGTATGGAGAGGTTTTAGAGATTAAGTTTCTTGTAGTCCAGGTTATTACAAGTGTCCAGTATGGAGAGATTTGATAGATTAGGTTTCTTGTAGTCCAGGTTATTACAAGTGTCCAGTATGGAGAGGTTTGAGATATTAGGTTTCTTGTAGTCCAGGTTATTACAAGTGTCCAGTATGGAGAGGTTTTAGAGATTAAGTTTCTTGTAGTCCAGGTTATTACAAGTGTCCAGTATGGAGAGGTTTGAGATGTTAGGTTTCTTGTAGTCCAGGTGATTACAAGTGTCCAGTATGGAGAGGTTTGATAGATTAGGTTTCTTGTAGTCCAGGTGATTACAAGTGTCCAGTATGGAGAGGTTTGATAGATTAGGTTTCTTGTAGTCCAGGTGATTACAAGTGTCCAGTATGGAGTGGTTTGATAGATTAGGTTTCTTGTAGTCAAGGTGATTACAAGTGTCCAGTATGGAGAGGTTTTAGAGATTAAGTTTCTTGTAGTCCAGGTGATTACACGTGTCCAGTATGGAGAGGTTTGATAGATTAGGTTTCTTGTAGTCCAGGTTATTACAAGTGTCCAGTATGGAGAGGTTTTAGAGATTAAGTTTCTTGTAGTCCAGGTTATTACAAGTGTCCAGTATGGAGAGGTTTGATAGATTAGATTTCTTGTAGTCCAGGTTATTACAAGTGTCCAGTATGAAGAGGTTTTAGAGATTAAGTTTCTTGTAGTCCAGGTTATTACAAGTGTCCAGTATGGAGAGGTTTGATAGATTAGGTTTCTTGTAGTCCAGGTGATTACAAGTGTCCAGTATGGAGAGGTTTGATAGATTAGGTTTCTTGTAGTCCAGGTTATTACAAGTGTCCAGTATGGAGAGGTTTGAGATATTAGGTTTCTTGTAGTCCAGGTTATTACAAGTGTCCAGCATGGAGAGGTTTGATACATTAGGTTTCTTGTAGTCCAGGTTATTACAAGTGTCCAGTATGGAGAGGTTTGATACATTAGGTTTCTTGTAGTCCAGGTTATTACAAGTGTCCAGTATGGAGATGTTTGAGATATTAGGTTTCTTGTAGTCCAGGTGATTACAAGTGTCCAGCATGGAGAGGTTTGATACATTAGGTTTCTTGTAGTCCAGGTGATTACAAGTGTCCAGTATGGAGATGTTTGAGATATTAGGTTTCTTGTAGTCCAGGTGATTACAAGTGTCCAGTATGGAGAGGTTTGAGATATTAGGTTCTTGTAGTCCAGGTTATTACAAGTGTCCAGTATGGAGAGGTTTGATAAATTAGGTTTCTTGTAGTCCAGGTTATTACAAGTGTCCAGTATGGAGAGGTTTGATATGTTAGGTTTCTTGTAGTCCAGGTGATTACAAGTGTCCAGTATGGAGAGGTTTGATAGATTAGGTTTCTTGTAGTCAAGGTGATTACAAGTGTCCAGTATGGAGACGTTTGATAGATTAGGTTTCTTGTAGTCCAGGTGATTACACGTGTCCAGTATGGAGAGGTTTGATAGATTAGGTTTCTTGTAGTCCAGGTTATTACAAGTGTCCAGTATGGAGAGGTTTGATAGATTAGGTTTCTTGTAGTCCAGGTTATTACAAGTGTCCAGTATGGAGAGGTTTGAGATATTAGGTTTCTTGTAGTCCAGGTGATTACAAGTGTCCAGTATGGAGACGTTTGATAGATTAGGTTTCTTGTAGTCCAGGTGATTACACGTGTCCAGTATGGAGAGGTTTTAGAGATTAAGTTTCTTGTAGTCCAGGTTATTACAAGTGTCCAGTATGGAGAGGTTTGATAGATTAGGTTTCTTGTAGTGCAGGTGATTACACGTGTCCAGTATGGAGAGGTTTGATAGATTAGGTTTCTTGTAGTCCAGGTTATTACAAGTGTCCAGTATGGAGAGGTTTGAGAGATTAAGTTTCTTGTAGTCCAGGTTATTACAAGTGTCCAGTATGGAGACGTTTGATAGATTAGGTTTCTTGTAGTCCAGGTGATTACACATGTCCAGTATGGAGAGGTTTGATAGATTAAGTTTCTTGTAGTCCAGGTTATTACAAGTGTCCAGTATGGAGAGGTTTGGTAGATTAAGTTTCTTGTAGTCCAGGTTATTACAAGTGTCCAGTATGGAGAGATTTGAGATATTAGGTTTCTTGTAGTCCAGGTTATTACAAGTGTCCAGTATGGAGAGGTTTTAGAGATTAAGTTTCTTGTAGTCCAGGTTATTACAAGTGTCCAGTATGGAGAGGTTTGATAGATTAGGTTTCTTGTATTCCAGGTTATTACACGTGTCCAGCATGGAGAGGTTTGATACATTAGGTTTCTTGTAGTCCAGGTGATTACACGTGTCCAGTATGGAGAGGTTTGAGATATTAGGTTTCTTGTAGTCCAGGTGATTACAAGTGTCCAGTATGGAGAGGTTTGAGATATTAGGTTTCTTGTAGTCCAGGTTATTACAAGTGTCCAGTATGGAGAGGTTTGAGATATTAGGTTTCTTGTAGTCCAGGTTATTACAAGTGTCCAGTATGGAGAGGTTTTAGAGATTAAGTTTCTTGTAGTCCAGGTTATTACAAGTGTCCAGTATGGAGAGATTTGATAGATTAGGTTTCTTGTAGTCCAGGTTATTACAAGTGTCCAGTATGGAGAGGTTTGAGATATTAGGTTTCTTGTAGTCCAGGTTATTACAAGTGTCCAGTATGGAGAGGTTTTAGAGATTAAGTTTCTTGTAGTCCAGGTTATTACAAGTGTCCAGTATGGAGAGGTTTGAGATGTTAGGTTTCTTGTAGTCCAGGTGATTACAAGTGTCCAGTATGGAGAGGTTTGATAGATTAGGTTTCTTGTAGTCCAGGTGATTACAAGTGTCCAGTATGGAGAGGTTTGATAGATTAGGTTTCTTGTAGTCCAGGTGATTACAAGTGTCCAGTATGGAGTGGTTTGATAGATTAGGTTTCTTGTAGTCAAGGTGATTACAAGTGTCCAGTATGGAGAGGTTTTAGAGATTAAGTTTCTTGTAGTCCAGGTGATTACACGTGTCCAGTATGGAGAGGTTTGATAGATTAGGTTTCTTGTAGTCCAGGTTATTACAAGTGTCCAGTATGGAGAGGTTTGATAGATTAGGTTTCTTGTAGTCCAGGTTATTACAAGTGTCCAGTATGGAGAGGTTTGAGATATTAGGTTTCTTGTAGTCCAGGTGATTACAAGTGTCCAGTATGGAGAAGTTTGATAGATTAGGTTTCTTGTAGTCCAGGTGATTACACGTGTCCAGTATGGAGAGGTTTTAGAGATTAAGTTTCTTGTAGTCCAGGTTATTACAAGTGTCCAGTATGGAGACGTTTGATAGATTAGGTTTCTTGTAGTCCAGGTGATTACACGTGTCCAGTATGGAGAGGTTTGATAGATTAGGTTTCTTGTAGTCCAGGTTATTACAAGTGTCCAGTATGGAGAGGTTTGAGAGATTAGGTTTCTTGTAGTCCAGGTTATTACAAGTGTCCAGTATGGAGACGTTTGATAGATTAGGTTTCTTGTAGTCCAGGTGATTACACATGTCCAGTATGGAGAGGTTTGATAGATTAAGTTTCTTGTAGTCTAGGTTATTACAAGTGTCCAGTATGGAGAGGTTTGGTCGATTAAGTTTCTTATAGTCCAGGTTATTACAAGTGTCCAGTATGGAGAGGTTTGGTAGATTAAGTTTCTTGTAGTCCAGGTGAGTACACGTGTCCAGCATGGAGAGGTTTGATAGATTAGGTTTCTTGTAGCCCAGGTGATTACACGTGTCCAGCATGGAGAGGTTTGATAGATTAGGTTTCTTGTAGCCCAGGTGATTACACGTGTCCAGCATGGAGAGGTTTGATAGATTAAGTTTCTTGTAGTCCAGGTTATTACAAGTGTCCAGCATGGAGAGGTTTGGTAGATTAAGTTTCTTGTAGTCCAGGTGATTACAAGTGTCCAGCATGGAGAGGTGTGATAGATTAAGGTTCTTGTAGTCCAGGGGATTACAAGTGTCCAGTATGGAGAGGTGTGATAGATTAAGGTTCTTGTAGTCCAGGGGATTACAAGTGTCCAGTATGGAGAGGTGTGATAGATTAGGTTTCTTGTAGTCCAGGTTATTACAAGTGTCCAGTATGGAGAGGTTTGATAGATTAAGTTTCTGTAGTCCAGGTGATTACAAGTGTCCAGTATGGAGAGGTTTGATAGATTAGGTTTCTTGTAGTCCAGGTGATTACAAGTGTCCAGTACAGAGAGGTTTGGTAGATTAAGTTTCTTGTATTACAAGTCATTACATTTGTCCAGCATGGAGAGGTTTGGTAGATTAGGTTCTTGTAGTCCAGGTGATTACAAGAGTCCAGTATGGAGAGGTTTGATAGATTAAGTTTCTTGTAGTCCAGGTGATTACAAGTGTCCAGCACGGAGAGGTTTGGTAGATTAAGTTTCTTGTAGTCCAAGTTATTACAAGTGTCCAGTATGGAGAGGTTTGATAGATTAGGTTTCTGTAGTCCAGGTGATTACACGTGTCCAGTATGGAGAGGTTTGGTAGATTAGGTTTCTTATAGTCCAGGTGATTACAAGTGTCCAGTATGGAGAGGTTTGATAGATTAAGTTTCTTGTAGTCCAGGTGATTACACCTGTCCAGCATGGAGAGGTTTGGTAGATTAAGTTTCTTGTAGTTCAGGTGCTTACACCTGTCCAGCATGGAGAGGTTTGGTAGATTAAGTTTCTTGTAGTACAGAATATTACATTTGTCCAGCATGGAGAGGTTTGGTAGATTAAGTTTCTTGTAGTCCAGGTGTCCAGTATGGAGAGGTTTGGTAGATTAAGTTTCTTATAGTCCAGGTTATTACAAGTGTCGAGCACGGAGAGGTTAAACTGATCCGTAGATTAAGTTTCTTGTAGTCCAGGTGATTACAAGTCTCCAGCATGGAGAGGTTTGGTAGATTAAGTTTCTTATAGTCCAAATTATTACAAGTGTCCAGCATGGAGAGCTTTGGTGGATTAAGTTTGTTTTTTATTGAAGTCCAGGTGAATACAAGTGTCCAGCATGGAGAGGATTGGTAGATTAAGTTTCTTATAATCCAGGTGATTACAAGTGTCCAGCATGGATAGGTTTGATAGATTAAGTTTTTGAAGTCCAGATGATTACACATGTCCGGCATGAAGAGGTTTTGTAGATTAAGCTTCTTGTAGTTCAGGTTATTACAAATATCCAGCATGGAAAGGTTTGGCAGATTAGGTTTCTTGAGTCCAGGTGATTACACATGTCCAACATAAGGAGGTTTGGTAGATTAAGTTTCTTGTAGTCCAGGTGATTACAAGTGTCCAGTATGGAGTGGTTTGATAGATTAAGTTTCTTGTAGTCCAGGTTATTACAAGTGTCCAGCATGGAGAGGTTTGGTAGATTAAGTTTCTTGTAGTCCAGGTGGTTACACGTGTCCAGCATGGAGAGGTTTGGTAGATTAAGTTTCTTGTAGTCCAGGTGGTTACAAGTGTCCAGTATGGAGTGGTTTGATAGATTAAGTTTCTTGTAGTCCAGGTTATTACAAGTGTCCAGTATGGAGTGGTTTGGTAGATTAATTTTCTTGTAGTCCAGGTGGTTACAAGTGTCCAGTATGGAGTGGTTTGATAGATTAAGTTTCTTGTAGCCCAGGTGGTTACAAGTGTCCAGTATGGAGTGGTTTGGTAGATTAATTTTCTTGTAGTCCAGGTAGTTACAAGTGTCCAGTATGGAGTGGTTTGATAGATTAAGTTTCTTGTAGTCCAGGTTATTACAAGTGTCCAGCACATAGAGGTTTGGTAGATTAAGTTTCTTGTAGTCCAGGTGATTACAAGTGTCCAGTATGGAGAGGTTTGATAGATTAAGTGTTTTGAAGTCCAGGTGATTACACTTGACCAGCATGGAGATGTTTGGTTGATTAAGTTTGTTTTTTCTTGAAGTCCAGGTGATTACACGTGTCCAGCATGGAGATGTTTGGTAGATTAAGTTTCTTGTAGTCCAGGTGATTACAAGTGTCCAGTATGGAGTGGTTTTGTAGATTAAATTTCTTGTAGTCCAGGTGATTACACGTGTCCAGCATGGAGAGGTTTGGTAGATTAAGTTTCTTATAGTCCACGTGTCCAGCACGGAAAGGTTTGGTAGCATTAAGTTTCTTGTAGTCCAGGTGATTACAAGTGTCCAGTGTGGAGTGGTTTGGTAGATTAAGTTTCTTGTAGTCCAGGTAATTACACCTGTCCAGCCAGCATGGAGAGGTTTGGTAGATTAAGTTTCTTGTAGTCCTGGTGATTACACATGTCCAGCATGAAGAGGGTTTGGTAGATTAAGTTTCTTGTAGTCCAGGTTATTACAAGTGTCCAGTATGGAGAGGTTTGATAGATTAAGTTTCTTGTAGTCGAGGGTGATTACACGTGTCTAGTATGAAGAGGTTTGGTAGATTAGGTTTCTTATAGTCCATGTGATTACAAGTGTCCAGTATGGAGAGGTTTGATAGATTAAGTTTCTTGTAGTCCAGGTGATTACACCTGTCCAGCATGGAGAGGTTTGGTAGATTAAGTTTCTTGTAGTCCAGGTGATTACATCTGTCCAGCATGGATTAGTTTGGTAGATTAAGTTTCTTGTAGTACAGGTCATTACATTTGTCCAGCATGGAGAGGTTTTGAAGATTAAGTTTCTTGTAGTCCAGGTGATTACATGTGTCCAGCATGGAGAGGTTTGGTGGATTAAGTTTGTTTTTTATTGAAGTCCAGGTGATTACAAGTGTCCAGCATGGAGAGGTTTGGTCAGATTAAGTTTCTTATAATCCAGGTGATTACATGTGTCCAGCATGGAGAGGTTTGATAGATTAAGTTTTTGAAGTCCAGGTGATTACAAGTGTCCAGCATGGAGAGGTTTGGTAGATTAAGTTTCTTGTAGTCCAGGTGATTACCACATGTCCAACATAAAGAGGTTTGGTAGATTAAGTTTCTTGTAGTCCAGGTGATTACAAGTGTCCAGTATGGAGTGGTTTGATAGATTAAGTTTCTTGTAGTCCAGGTTATTACAAGTGTCCAGCATGGAGAGGTTTGGTAGATTAAGTTTCTTATAGTCCAGGTGATTACACGTGTCCAGCACGGAAAGGTTTGGTAGATTAAGTTTCTTGTAGTCCAGGTGATTACAAGTGTCCAGTATGGAGTGGTTTGGTAGATTAAGTTTCTCGTAGTCCAGGTAATTCCACCTGTCCAGCCAGCACGGAGAGGTTTGTTAGATTAAGTTTCTTGTAGTCCTGGTGATTACACATGTCCAGCATGAAGAGGTTGTAGGGTAGATTAGGTTTCTTGAAGTCCAGGTAATTACACCTGTCCAGCATGGAGAGGTTTGTGGTAGATTAAGTTTCTTGAAGTCCAGGTAACTGCAGGTGTCTGGCATGGATTAGTTGGGTGGAATCATTATCTTGGAGCCCAGGTGATTGCAGGTTTTTTAGGATGGAGAGGTTTTTGGTAAAATAAGATTTTTGTAGCCAGAAACAAGTTTCTTGTGTCCCTAGGTAATTGCAGGTGTCAGACAATGTTCAAATATCAGTCAGATTTTAAAAATCTTTTTTAGCTCTACTGGCCGAAGCTTATGGGATGACGAGTTGTCCGTCATCCGTCGTCCATCCGTTCGTCGTCCGTTAACTTTTGCCTTGTGAACACTCTAGCACCTTCATTATTAATCGATCTTTATGATACTTTGCCAGTGTCTTTATATCAATAAAAGCTCGAACAAGTTCGAAAACCAGCCATATCAGATTAATTTCACTGGAGTTATGGCCCTTGTTTTGCTGAAAAATGCCATGTTAAGCCTTGTGAACACTGTAGCGCCTTCATTTTGTATTTGATCTTTCCCCAAACTTGGCCATATTGTTGATATCAATGAAAGCTCAGACGAGAGTGAAAACCAGACAGATCGAACCAGAATCACAGAGTCATTGTTACGGCCCTTTTTCAATATTTGGTAATGTACACTGGAAACCCCAGGGTTCGTGGGTTCAAATCTCACTGGAGGCATATTTTATTTTTTTTTGATTAATGCTCCGTAAGCAACCTTGGTTTGTGGGATCAACTTTTTATTATTGATTTATTTTTTTTTTATTTTTATTTTTTATTAATTTATTTACTTTTGATTTTTAGCTCTACTGGCCAAGGGCCAGCAGAGCTTATGGGATGGTGTGTTATCCGTCTTCCGTCGTCCGTCGTCGTCGTCTGACGTCCGTCGTCCGTCGTCTCTGACGTCCGTCGTCCGTTAACTTTTGCTTGTGTACACTCTAGAGGCCACATTCTGATGCAATCATCATGAAACTTTGTCAGAATGTTTTGTCTCAATGAAATCTCGGTCAAGTTCGAAAAATGGGTATGTGGGGTCAAAAACTAGGTCATAGGTCAAATATTAGAAAAACCTTGTGTACACTCTAAAGGCCATATTTTTGACCTGAGCTTGATGCAACTTTGTCAGAATGTTTGTCTTAATTATATCTTGGTCAAGTTTGAAAATGGGTCACATGGGTGTTAAAAGCTAGGTCACTAGGTCAAACTTTGGAAAAAAACCGTGTGTACACTGCTAGAGGCCATAATTTTTACCTGATTTGATGAAACTTTGTAAAATGTTTGTCTTAATGAAATCTCGGTCAAGTTCAAAAATGGGTCATGTGGGGTCAAAAACTAGGGTCACTAGGTCAAATACTTGAAAAAAACTTGTGTACACTCTAGAGGTCATATTTGTTACCCCAATCTTGATGAAACTTTGTCAAATTGTTTATCTTAATTATATCTTGATCAAGTTCGAAAATGGGTCACATGAAGTTAAAAACTAGGTCACTAGGTCAAATATTGGAAAAACCTTGTGTACACTCTAGAGGCCATATTTTTGACCCGAGCTTAATGCAACTTTGTCAGAATGTTTATCTTAATTGTTTTGTCTCAATGAAATCTCGGTCAAGTTCGAAAATGGGTCATGTGGGGTCCAAAACTAGGTCACTAGGTCAAATATTGGAAAAACCTTGTGTACACTCTAGAGGCCATATTTTTGACCCGAGCTTGATATAACTTTGTCAGAATGTTTGTCTTTAATTATATCTTGGTCAAGTTTGAAAATGGGTCACATGGGGTTAAAAACTAGGTCACTAGGTCAAATACTTGAAAAACCTTGTGTACACTCTAGAAGCCGTATTTCTGACCCAATCTTGATGAAACTTTGTCAAAATGTTTGTCTTAATTATATCTTGGTCAAGTTCAAAAATGGGTCACATGGTGTTTAAAAACTAGGTCACTAGGGTCAAAACTTTGGAAAAACCGTGTGTACACTCTAGAGGCCATATATTTGACTCGATCTTGATGAAACTTTGTCGGAATGTTTGTCTCAATGAAATCTCGATCAAGTTCAAAAATGGGTCATGTGGGGTCAAAAACTAGGTCACTAGGTCAAATACTTGAAAAAACTTGTGTACACTCTAGAGGTCATATTTGTTACCCAATCTTGATGAAATTTTGTCAAATTTTTTATCTTAATTATATCTTGATCAAGTTCGGAAATGGGTCACTAGGTCAAATATTGGAAAAACCTTGTGTACACTCTAGAGGCCATATTTTTGACCCGAGCTTGATGCAACTTTGTCAGAATGTTTGTCTTAATTATATCTTGGTCAAGTATGTAAATGGGTCACATGGGGTTAAAAACTAGGTCACTAGGTCAAATATTGGAAAAACCTTGTGTACACTCTTTGTCAGAATATTTGTCTTAATTATATCTTGGTCAAGTTCAAAAATGGGTCACATAGTGTTAAAAACTAGGTCACTAGGTCAAACTTTGGAAAAACTAGTGTACACTCTAGAGGCCATATTTTTGACCCGATCTTGATGCAATTTTGTCAGAATATTTGTCTCAATTATAGCTTGCTAAAGTTCGAAAATGGGTCACACAGGGTCACACAGGGTCACACAGGGTCAAAAACTAGGTCACTAGTACACTCTAGAGGCCATATTTCTGAATCGATCTTGATGAAACTTTTGTCGAAATGTTGTCTTAATTGTATTTTGGTCAAGTTCGAAAATGGGTCCCATGGGGTCAAAAACTAGGTCACTAGGTCAAATACTTGAAAAACCTTGTGTACACTCTAGACACCATGTAGTACGACTCGATTCATCAATGGTATAACAGCCAGTAGAGCGTTCACAGGCCCTCTTGGTCTCTTGTTAGCTCTACTGGGCAAGGGCCAGCAGAGCTTATGGGATGGTGTGTTGTCCGTCGTCTGTCCGTCCGTCCGTCGTCCGTTAACTTTTGTCTTGTGTACACTCTAGAGGGCCACATTTCTGATGCAATCATCATGAAACTTTGTCAGAATGTATTGTCTCAATGAAATCTTGGTCAAGTTCGAAAATGGGTTCAATGTGGGGTACAAAAACCTAGGTCACTAGGTCAAATACTGGAAAAACCTTGTGTACACTCTAGAGGCCATATTTTTGACCCGAGCTTGATGCAACTTTGTCAGAATGTTTATCTTAATTATATCTTGATCAAGTTCGAAATGGGTCACATGGTTTAAAAACTAGGTTCACTAGGTCAAATATTGAAAAACCTTGTGTACACTCTAGAGGCCATATTTTTGACCCGAGCTTAATGCAACTTTGTCAGAATATTTTGTCTCAATTATAGCTTGCTAAAATTCGAAAAATGGGTCACACAGGGTCGAAAACTAGGTCACTAGGTCAAATACTTGAAAAACCTTGTGTACACTCTAGAGGCCATATTTCTGACCCGATCTTGATGAAACTTTGTCGAAATGTTGTCTTATTTATATTTTGGTCAAGTTCGAAAATGGGTCCCATGGGGTCAAAACTAGGTCACTAGGTCAAATACTTGAAAAACCTTGTGTAACGGTACACTCTAGACGCCATATTTTTTTTCATTCGATCTTTACCAAACTTTACCAGATTGTTAATGTCAATAACAGCTCGGTAAAGTTTGTTTTTAGCTTATGGGATGGTGTGTTGTCCGTTTTCAGTCGTCCGTTAACTTTTCTTGTGTACACTCTAGAGGCCACATTTCTTATGCAATCATCATGAAACTTTGTCAGAATGTTTGTCTCAATGAAATCTTGGTCAAGTTCAAAAATGGGTCATGTGGGGTCAAAAACTAGGTCACTAGGTCAAAATACTTGAAAAAACTTGTGTACACTCTAGAGGTCATATTTGTTACCCAATCTTGATGAAACTTTGTCAAATTGTTTATCTTAATTATATCTTGATCAAGTTCGGAAATGGGTCACATGAAGTTAAAAAACTAGGTCACTAGGTCAGATATTGGAAAAACCTTGTGTACACTCTAGAGGCCATATTTTTGACCCGAGCTTGATGCAACTTTGTCAGAATGTTTGTCTTAATTATATCTTGGTCAAGTTTGAAAATGGGTCACATGGGGTTAAAAAGTAGGTCACTAGGTCAAATACTTGAAAAACCTTGTGTACACTCTTGAAGCCGTATTTCTGACCCAATCTTGATGAAACTTTGTCAAAATGTTTGTCTTAATTATATCTTGGTCAAGTTCAAAAATGGGTCACATGGTGTTAAAAACTAGGTCACTAGGTCAAACTTTGGAAAAACTGTGTGTACACTCTAGAGGCCATATTTTTGACCCGATCTTGATGCAATTTTGTCAGAATATTTGTCTCAATTATAGCTTGCTAAAGTTCGAAAATGGGTCACACAGGGTCAAAAACTAGGTCACTAGGTCAAATACTTGAAAAACCTTGTGTACACTCTAGAGGCCATATTTCTGACCCGATCTTGATGAAACTTTGTCGAAATGTTGTCTTAATTATTTTTGGTCAAGTTCGAAAATGGGTCCCATGGGGTCAAAAACTAGGTCACTAGGTCAAATACTTGAAAAACCTTGTGTACACTCTAGACACCATGTAGTACGACTCGATTCATCAATGATATAACAGCCAGTAGAGCGTTCACAGGCCCTCTTGGGCCTCTTGTTTTTTTTGTCATACGGATTCTTGGTCTATTTTTTCTTTAATTGAGAGCTTAAGGGGCCTTGTTGGATCATTTTTACACAGAATTATAGGGAAGAACTTAAAAAATCTTCTTCTATGAAACTACAAGAGATAAAGATTAATATTTTTATTTATTATCAGCTGATGTTCCTCTAAAAAATTTGTTAAAATGGTGACCCTGGGGTCTAATTTAGCCCCGCCCCAGGGATCACAGTTTTATATAGACTTATATATAGGATTTTTTTTTAAAAATCTTCTTCTCTGAAACTACAAGAGTCAAAGGTTTAATATTTTTAGATCACCTAACGGCTCAGGTGATCTATTGGTATCACTCTTCGTCCGAGTGAACTCGGCGGCGGCGTTAACTTTTCTTCAAACGACTTCTCCTCAGAAACTGTCTTGGCCAATTAAGAAGATTGCTTTTTAGATTTGTTAAAAATTAGGTCAGCGTGACATCCAAGATGGCCACCATTACCATATATGGTAGAAATCTTAAAAAATCGTCTTCTCAAGAACGCTGGACAGATTTCAACAGTTTTTCTTTTAAAATGATCGCCAACGCCTAGACTATCAAGTTTTTCAAATGAAGTCCCCGGAGTCAAAAATGGCCGTGCCCCGGGGGGTCCAAAGTTTATATAATGAGATTTTGCATGTTTTTCATATAGACATATAGGAAAAAAACAGGGGTCATATGTTTTAGATAGAGTTACATAGGGAAACACTTTAAAAAATCTTCTTCTCTGATACCATAAGGCACAGAGCTCTCATGTATTACATATTAGCATCAGCTTATGGTCCTCTACTAAGTTTGTTCAAATGGTGACCCTTGAGTCTAATTTGGCCCCACCCCTGGGGTCACAGTTTTACATAGACTTATATAGGTGTGTGTGGGGCGGGGGGGGGGGGGGGGGGGGGGGAATTCTTCTCTGAAACTACAAGAGCCAGAGGTTTAATATTTTGCATTCACTATAAGATTATGGTCCTTTACCAAGTTTGTCTTAAATGGTGACCCTGCGGTCACATTTTGCCCCACCCCGGGGGTCACAGTTTTACATAGGCTTGTATAGGGAAAAACTTAAAAAATCTTCTTCTCTGGAACTGCAAGAGCCAGATGTTTAATATTTTGCATTTGCTATAAGCTTATGGTTCTCTACCATGTTTATTCAAATGGTGACCCTGGTGTCAAATTTGGCACCGCTCCGGGGGTTACAGTTTTACATAGACTTATATAGGAAAACATTTTAAAAAAATGTTCTCTGAAACTAGAAGAGTCAG